>VXBO01003519.1:0-10831 GCA_013400135.1 Rhinoptilus africanus | reverse complement strand
TTCTAGAACATCTATTCCAATACCTACTCCATCCTCCACACAAAGCAGAACAATCTTTTTGAATACCTCATGGAAAAAAGCTAAATACTATAGGAAGGATCAAAACCCTATAAATTGATGTAACCTGTGAAAATAGTAGAAAATAACAAGATTTATTTTTGACACTTTCTGCAATTATTTTTTCCCTTTGCTTTGTTAAGCCCTATTGTCCAAATAGCAGACAGAACAGACACCTCTGTACACGACAGAGGAAGGAAAATATATCAACCCAAGGTACTCTCTAGACAGAGGCCATTTACAGCTGACTTAAGCCTCACCTTCACATTCTATTAGCAGTAGAACAAGAATCACCAACTTGATTTTTCTTTTTTTTTTTTTAATGTAACAATAAAAATAGCAGTGCAATCTACTCTACCTCTTATGTCAGGTGTGGTTCATTTCTATTCAGAAGCATGTTAAAGGGCAAGTTATTTTCCTCTCAATTTGGATTATTCTTTTCCAGTCCCTGAAAACAGACAGCACGGTACCTGAAGTATGAGATCAGGAGGCACAAATTTGAATTTGAATTTATTTTCCTGAGTTTTTTACTGGCACAGGGGAAAAACCATATTATACTGACAGAACAGTTTTATATTATATTATTATACTGACAGACAGTTTTATTCTTTAATGATTCCTTGCTAAATATACTAATCCTATGCAATAAAGGTGTTAAATGCCTTTATGCAGCTGTTAAAAAAATTGAAGAATATGGTCCTGTATGTAAAATACTAGAATATACATGTCTACCTTAAAAAATACTACTATTATCCTAAAAATATATCTAATGGTGACTGACTGGAGTAAGGTCAAACATAATAATGTCACAACTAAATAAAATGAAAATCTCTAATTTATTATGCTTTTATAGAGTAGTCCATCATAATTTAATGGGAGCATTCTGATACATATTTTTCACGTACTGTGTAAAAATGTAACTGTTTTGATGAATGATTCTCGAGGTATCCATAAATGTTATTGATTTTTCAGGAGGTGTGATGCAAAAGTGATTTTTCTGGGTCATTCAAAGCAACTAAATTTAAACAAGAACATTTAAGTTTCACTTGTTTAAAAATATTAGAATAAAGTGCAGTAACTCAATATGTTCCCGTTGTTTATAAATTTAAGTGAAAGTCTAAAGCTGGAAAAAATCTTCCATCTGCAATCTCCAGATTTTTTTTTTGCAGCAACGTCAAAATCCCTGTTGAAGGAATTTTACATGACCAAAAAAATAAATCAAGCATTCACTCTTCTATTGTAGAAAAGGTGTTTGGATGATTTTATGGAGGTGTGTCAAAGCATGGCTGCCCAGAAAAATTAATTACTTCAGTTATTGCAAGCAATGGAACATTTTAACATTTGTTACATTTGCAGTTCTGATATTCAATATAATGGAGTTTGAGCTTGGAAGAGACAGTTGTTTGTAAGTCTAACTAGAGAAATATCATACAGATTAAGAAATGGACATTGTCAGAAATGAGAAATTTGGTCCTCAGAGGGAGTTAATCTTGAATATATGCTGTGTTCTGTCTCTTCTCATGTAAAGGTTTAACAGGAAAAATGTCCAAGAGTATATAAGGCATTGAGTTTTGACATAAAAGAAAGGAGGAAAAAGTCAAGGAGAAAACTCTAGTCTTAAAACAGATGTGCATACAAATCCACATATATTTTACTTGCAAAGAAGGCTAAAATTAAAAGACAAGTGACTACAGCAGTATTGCAAAATGTTAATATTCTTCCCCTGAGAAAAGACGGTATATGTTCAGTATGCCATGTTATCTCAGGACACAGCTAAAAAGTCAACAGCTCAACTGAAATCAATGAATGCACTGAAGCTGCTGTTCTGCTGAAGTCAATCACAGCTACAAAAATTATCTCTGAAAAGTGACTGTGAGAAGCAGCAATATATCCAAATTCTTTATTTCACAGCTATTTTGCAAACTGACAAAGAAAGTCACAAAGTCACTTAGAATAGTAACACTTGTTTGTCAACTAGAGCCATAAGTAGTTTCACAGGATTGTCACCAAATTTAGCAAGATTGCAAGTCTGGGGGGAACTTGACAAGTGTGGATTAATCACCTACTCAAATGGGAGATTGTATTTAGGAGTCATCTTATTTTGAAAAAGAGCTTCATATTTATTTATATATGCTCTTTTTAATTTTTTTGCTCATTAATTTCCTTTATTCATTTCCTGAGTAACAAGTTATACATGGGTCAATTGAAATAGTTGTTTATTTATGTCCTTATTCCATTAAACAAATGGTAAATATCATTTTTGCTTTTCCACCAGGTAATGCTTTAGATACCCAAGAATTATTGTATTCTAGTCTTGCGACTTAAATAGTATCTCCCTGCTGTCACCAACTATATTTAACTAACTCAGACATAAAATCACATTGCTAGTCCCAAAGTCAAACCTTTCCAATGCCCTTACAAATGAGTTTGTACTTTATCCTGCTATGAGTTCTTCTGTACTATTCAAGGGGATTACAAAACTGGTTCACACGACCTCCCTCATGTACTTTGTTCTCACTTCCTCTGGCTTCACCTAGATATTTTTTTGGCTTTTCTTGGATTCATCTGCACCTTCAGAAAGTCAGATCTCTCTGCCAATTTCTAAGGCCTCTCCAGAAGCCTTTGCTTCTGCTTTTTTTGTTTGTTTGTTTGTTTGTTTCAATTTGCACCAGGTTCCATCTTGACTTCTTTGTAAGGTTTCTGTTTTACTTTTTATGCACCAGTTTAGGTAACAGCTTAAAACAATGGGAAGATGTGGGGGAAAGAAAAAAAAAAAAAAAACAAGCAATGCCACAAACCCCCTAAACTATGTAAAGAGGATATTTGCACATAAGGATGACTGGCAGTAAGTACTGACCGCTACCAGTATGCAAGTCAATGGTCAGTCAATTTATGGCCAAAATATTGTTATGGTTATGAAGCTAATTTTAATATGCCATCAGTATTTTTTCCTTATAATTGAACTCCAAGAATTGTTATATTTAGATTTAATACTTCATATAATTTTTCATCTCATAACGGCGATGAGGTCACTTGAATGTGTAAATATTCCATAATGTAAAGGGGTTTTTTTCAATTCTAGTCATCAAAAATTCTTTGAAGATTTTATTGTTTTATATAGCAATTCTTAAATATAAAGTCTTACTGGTTACAGACTGAGGGGCAAGCAAAATTTGTTTTTGAAACTTAAGCATTTGTAGGGCTTGCCATTGACCACATCAATATAATTCAAGGTTAACTTTTTAAAAATACCTGGAACTAAACTAATCTAACTAGGAGCCTAATCTAACAAATAGACCTCTGTGAATGATTAGTTTTGTGATCTAATTAATTCAGTCACATGCAGCAGATAAAGTTTCTAGATATACCAGCTGCTGAACACTCAAAAGGCCAAACACAATAAATTTCCAAAATAGCACTAGTCTGTGACTAAACTCATAAAAGTTGTAAGCTATGCTGTGTGAAAGTAGAATTATGTATTAAGTGAAATATTTTATTTCCTTTGAAATAATTTTTGGTGTTTTATCAATATTTTCTGTGTGTTCTTCTAAAGAAGAAACTTTGAACAGTTAACGAGCAATTCTGTACAATTACATGCATTGATGAAAACCTAGAAGAGAGCCTTGACCAATACTAGGTTTCTATATTTATGCTACAGAAAAGAAAATTCATAGAATCATAGACTAGTTTGGGTTGGAAGGGAGCTTTAAAGGTCATCTAGTCCAACAACCCCCTGTAAAGAGCAGGGACATCTTCAACTCAATCAGCTTGCTCAGAAACCTGTCCAGCCTTATCTTGATTATCTCCAGGAATGGTGCATCTACCACCTCTCTGGGCAGCCTATTCCAGTGTTTCACCACCCTCATTGTAAAAAATTTCTGTCTTATATCTAGCCTGAATCTACCATCCTTGATTTAAAACCGTTACCCCATGTCCTACTACAATAGGCCCTGATAAAATGTTGTCCCCATCTTTCTTATAAGCACCCTCTAGGTATTGAAAGGCTGCAATAAGGTCTCCCCAGAGCCTTCTCTTCTCCAGGCTGAACACCACCAACTGTCTCAGCCTGTCCTCACAGCAGAGGTGCTCCAGCCCTCTGATCATTTCTGTGGCCCTCCTCTGGACTCACTCCAACAGGTCCATGTTTTTCCTGTATTGAGGACTCCAGAGCTGGACACAGTACTCCAAGTGGAGTCTCATCAGGGTGGGGTAGAGGGATAGAGTCATAAAATCATTGAATCATAGAATACTAGGTTGAAAGGTACCTCAAGCATAGTCTAGACCAGATGGCCCACCACGCTGTCTAGCCAAAGCTTAAAAGTGTGCAATGATGGGGGAATCTAACACTTCCCTGGGGAGATGATTCTAATGGCTTATCTCATAGTGAAAAATTTCCTCTTGTGTCAAATTGGAATCTCCTCAGGGTTTCAGCCATCAGGCTTCATCTTTTCCATGTGACTTCTTGTACAGAGAGTGTGTCCATCTCATTTGTAGCCACCCTTCAAACCCTGGAACATGGTGATAAGGTCTCCCCTTAACCTTCTTTTCTCAAGGCTGAACAAATCCAGTTCTTTTAGCATTTCCTCACATGGCAGGCGTCCCAGTCCTTTGATCATCTTTGTAGTCCTTCTCTGAGCCCTCTCCAGCCTATCCACATCTTCTTTTATAACAGGGACCCAAACTGAACACAGTATTCCTGGTGTAGCTTGCAGTCATGGGTACGATTGGCCTTCTGGGCTGTGAGCGCATATTGTCGGCTGATGTCCTCTTTTTCTTCCACCAGTCCCCCCAAATCTTTCTCAGCAGATCTGCTCTCAATCCCTTCATCCCCCAGCCTGTGTTGATACTGGGGCCTGTACTTGGCTTTGTTGAACCTCATGAGGTTCACATGGGCCCAGTTCTTGAGCATGTCCAGGTCATAAAATAAAGATCAAAACTTTGATGTTTCACTAGCTATTTCTTAATCGTACAAAGCAATACATTGTTTACAGGAACCCATATGCTGCTCCCAGCACAGTGGTCATTACAGGTTGCTATGAACAGGGTGTTATAAACCAAATTTTTTTGTTTCTAAGTTCTAGATGAACTGAATTGAAGATGAAGAAATGAAAAATACATTACTATTATTGGTGCTCCTTGGTGGGTACAGCTTGTAGCTGAGAAAATAGAAAAAACCATAATTTTGTTCTCTTATTAAATAAGCAACTAAATTTCTATGATGTTTAAAATTATCAGAAAAGGCATTACCTCTGTAATAGATATAATGATATAAGCTATAAGTAATTTATACTTTTATCAAAATAATAAGCAATAATCAAACTCTTGATGATGTTTGTTGCATGAAATGTTAATCTTACATACATAACTATTTATGATTCTCCAAAATGTTGCTAAACATAGCAAAACAATTTTAAATGATATGAACTTCTTCAATATTTTTAAAAAAATGATATTAAAAATTAGGCCCCTCCTGTATGATAAAAGCAATTTACATTGGCATATAAAGGACAGGAAAAATGTTTATTTTTACAGTTTCACAATCTGACTGGAAACCTTAAGCAAAATATACTTTTTTTTTTTTTTTAATAAGCTTAAATGTTTTTAAGCCTAAACTTGAAGCTTCTGTGATATGTCAGATACATCTAGGCTAATACCTGGTTCAGGAGGTAAATTATGTGCCTTTTTAAACCTTTGTCTCTTCAGACATTAACAAATGAATGTCTTGCAAAGGTCATTTAAAAATCCAAGGGTGCATCTGCCTAGCATGATCAATTATTGAAAAGAACCAGCACTTACAAATTAATTATTCTAAATCAAAAGATGATTTCATTTTTTTTCATTATGAGAGAGGAATAGGTGAAATAAATTATGAAGGATTATTTCTTTCTGCTGATTTTATTAGTGGTTTTGTAATCCTTCAAATTTTGCTTTCCTGGAAATAGAATTTGGTTCCTCATTTTGCATTTTTTCTTTGAAGTTTCACATATTGGCCTCTGTCAGAGAGAGAAGACCAGACAAGATAAATCTCTAGTCTGATCTAATGTAGGAACTATTTTTCATGTTCTCAGTGTCATTGCTAGACACTGAATTTGTTAAAAGCTGGAGGAAGTATATAGAGAGAAAAAAAAAAAAAAAAGAAAGAAGAGAGGATTGCTTATTGGTTACATATCAGAAACCAATAAACTAACAAAAGAACCATATACTAAGATATTTAAGGGCAAGGTCATTGGGGAGTACATCTTGCAGTTTAGGAAATTCTTAAATGGGAAGATCAGACAACAAGGAAGGGGGTCGTTTGAGTATTCCAAAATCCAAGGCTAAATTATTATCTGTGAAACTAAACCAGAAGTGAACAAAGCACAATTATATATTTTTTAAAAAAGCAATTAAAAACCTTCCACAGAGGTTAACTTTGATCAAGACTTATTTATGTTATACCTGATGAATGTCAACAGGGAAGGAACCACAGAAACCAAGCTTCAGACTACCAAAAAACTTTCTGAGCATTTAGCGCTAATAAGTTGCAACCTTAAAATATAGAAAAGTGAAAGAGAAAGTGATGCTAGCACCTAATATTTTTCACATATATTATTTGTTAATGAATGGAGCTGATATTTGGGAACAAGTGGAATCAATCACAAAACAGAATCATAAATGTTTTCATAGAGACCAAATTTCCCAAGCTGTCTTGATCACTTTTCTGGTGCTGATACAATTGCAGAACCATGAGAAAGGCATGCAGGAAGGAGATCGATCTGGATTTCTCAATATGTATTTGGTGCTATGTCACAGATATCCTATGGGGAAATTAAATCAGATTGATTTGGAGAGAAATACAATTAAATGAATCAAAAGCTGTCTGTCTAACTCAGGAGAGGGTAATTATAAATAGTACTTCCATCTAGATAAGGAAATAACATCCAGCACTGTTCCCTGTAGATGCCCTCGGGTCTTATTTTATCCAGTATCTTTATTCTGAAAATTTATAAAAGCAGAGATAAATAGTTGCATTCACAACTACTGAGTGCTTTTCCCCATGTTGAAGAAACCCCATACTATTATTCAAACCTTGACAACCCCATCTGTGTCCACACTGCAGGTCCTTGGGCAATAATCCCAGAGTGCCTCTCTGAAGGTGCAGTGTAGACATGACAAGGATGTGTTACCTCATATGCCTTGCTAGAGGCTGAGCACGTTCTTGCATGCCTCACACCACATTAACTCTGTGGTACAAATGACTTTACTTGTGCCATAACAACCTTGAAAAACTCAAGGCACTTTTCTTCCTGAACAGGAAAAATGAGAAGATCCATGGCAAGGTCCAACAGACAACCGTTATTATCCCTACACAACACTATGCATACCTCACTGTCTTGCAGGTCAGTAAACATGGATATGTTTGCAATTACTGGGAACAGGTGACAGGCTTTGTCATATTCCAAGGGCTGGCTTGGCTGCCTTGGCCTGAGCGGGCTGAGCTGGATTTACGTGGCGCCCCATGGCCGAGTGCTCATTGACCAGTCTGTCTGAGCTCCAGCTCTGCCACTGGGTGTGTGGGGGCTGTGAAGCAGCTTTCACCTCTTCCTTGGGGACAGAGGAAAAGCAGCAGGCAGGAATTGAAAAATGTATAAAAAAAGAAAACCAAATGGACCCCAAAAGTGAAACAGTAAAAAACTGTTCCAATATCATGCTTCCTGTGGCAAAGAATAGACAGTAATTCCCACCATGAACCTCTGGCTCCTGCTGGCAAAGACCTTGGGATGCTACCAACACATCTTATTTCCTCACTCCCTTCTTCCTGAGGAAGCCTGAATCTCCCAGCTTTAGGATTTCAATAAACTCTTGTATTCACTGGAAAGGTGAATGTAGCACCAGAAAAAAGGGATCAGGAATTACTAACTTGTTTTGTATGGCATCTCCAAAGGTACTATTAATGAGGTTTTCCTGTGTTAATTTTGTCTGTGAGTATTACTCTAATAGAACAAATCATTTGGCATATCAGACTGTTAACACACTAATTTGGCTAAAAATAAAATTCCTCGCTTCATACAGATAGTGTGGTCGCACTTGCCTGCAACAGGTTTTCAGTACCACTGTTGTAAACGATCCCTGAAACTGTTGTTACTGCCTGAGCTGGCCTTTGCTAGCAGCTGGAAGTGGGTGTGGAGGTAGCACCTAGCAAGTCCTTCTGCCCAGATTTATAATGTTCTGAGGCTGAGAACAGCTGTAAGATATACAAACATGCACTTCAGCTATCAGAAATTGACATACTCACATTGGTTAAGGTCATCCAGCCTGAACATTTCTAGGACTATATGCTAACATTCCTAGAAAGTTTTGTTCCTGAAAGATAATCTGTTGTAACTGTTTGTGGAGTGAAACTATCAGATTATTTATCATGTGTTCCTCTTTTCAGTTCCATACACCAGCATAGACCTCAGCCTCCATGATACTCAGAACTGAGATATGCACCCAGGACATATCCTTAGCTTTTCCATAGTAGTTATGATCAGTGGATTCATGCACAGATGTGTGATTTTTATTTCTACCAATGGAAGACAGAGATTCAGTTCAATTTCGTAACAGCTCTAAAGCCCATTTGCCTCTTTCAGTTTTGAGCAAAACACATTTGTTTAAACACTCATCCAAGTCACACATCCTCTTTAAAGTTTAGAATATTCCATGAAGGAAGAGTGGAAGGAAGGATTTAGCTCACTGCAATTCTATGGGTTCCCCCAATGCATTAGTCCTTTGCCTGCTAACCCAGGACAGAATCTTCATGCCTCCTACTGCCCCTTTTCATTTCTTCACTGACAAAACCATAATCAAACATTATTTTAGACCAGTTCTTTCTGGCTCTCAACTTTCTGCTGCCAAATGGTGATATCGCTCTCCTCACCCTGAAAGTTCAGGCTTTCAGAAGGGGATGGTCACTAAATTAAAATTATACAACAAAATTCAGCTTCCTGCAATCCAACTTCAAGCATCACTTCTCCACCCTAAATGCTCTTTCCTGCTGCTGTGAGACTTCTTAAGCAACCTTATAACCCTCTAAGGACTTTTTTTACATCCCTTACAGTTTTCTCCAGGCAGCTTTTGTTGATATTTATTTTCAACTGCTTCAGTGCTTTACGGTTCTCTATTTCTCCCCAGCTCTTTGCTCCTAATCTTCTGGTTTAACCCCTTATCGTAACCGTAAATGGGCTGCATCTCACTGTCTGAGAGGGGAATGTACATTTTTCTTAAAATGGCAGGTACTTGTGCAGAAACAATGAACATGTAACCTTTAAAAATATTTAGATGTAGCCGTTAGAAATATTTAGTGGAGTACTTTGCTCTTTATGGAGTGTTTCATTTCAAGCATAGTTTATAAATATTATAAATGTTCTCTCCCCGCCCTGCCCCTGAAGAATAGTGACTTCTGAGTTCTATAAATAGAGACTACATGTAGAAGAAAACTTTTAAGTAAATATTAAACATCTGCAGATNGTAAATATTAAACATATGATACCTTTAGGGTACATGTACTAGAACCTAGGAAACCTTTTTATGGCCTACACCCTGCTGTTGATTCTTCTACATAAAATGTTTCACAGATGTTAAGCAAGAGGAAACACTCAAACCTTCAGTGATAAGACAAATGTTCCTCATTGCAGACAATGTATCATCGTGATTATCACAAGCCCAGCAAGGAAATTAAAAGATGTATAGGAAAGACAGCAAATTCTGATAGTCCATCCTGATCCCAAGATATTAAAAATTAGTATGGAATTTTTAAACAAGTTTCATACGCTCTTGGGCTCTAACAATTTTCCAAGATTATTTAAAAGGTGATTCTATCTATTATACATATACTGGGATTTTATTTTTTTTTATTTTTTTTTAAGAAAATAGGTTATCCATTAAATTTTCACCCTAAACACAAAACATGAGTACAATAGAATATTGCTTCATGGTGAATTTTCAGGTTTATAAGCACTTGAGGAGACCAGAGGTCTAGCTGTAAATTTCTTTGGAATAGAAAAAAGCCTATGTGCTTATCAAAACAGCTTATATCTATTTTCCAATCTTAAATTCTGCATTAATTCTCCAACTACGTGGAGTTAGTTCCAACTAACTTCCTACATTTGAATTTTAGTCGTTCTGAGTTGCTGGAAACTGTATAAAACGGGAGAAGTATTTTCTGGGTTGTTTGTTTTCCTTGAATACAGAAACTATTGTGAAACTAAAAAATAAGATTTTGGATTCTCCAGTGGTAAGATTATGTTTTCCTCTTCTGTGCCTTGCTACTTCACTTCACAAAAAGCCCCACAAATACTATATCAAACTTTCAAGGACTAAACTGTAGTTTCTTCCAAAGGAAACTGCAAAACTCAACCCCAAAACACTGAACCAAGCCTACAAACACAGTCACAGAACAATATATAACAATGTCACATTCTTTAAAGCATGCCATGGAGAACATAAATAGATTCAACTTAATTACACACAGTTGATGCAACATCTGGACCTGTAGTATTTTAAAAAAAAATCATTTCCCTCAAATGTTTCTGTCTTAAACTTTAGTTTAAATTCTCCGCATCATGACACAGCTTTAGGCCCTTTGTCGTGTACAGTAACTTGCAAGCATAGACAACATTAAATATCAAATTCTTATTCAGCAAATGGGGCCCCAAAGAGAGTGTTTGCTTTCAGATTATTTCTTCCCCAAATAGAGCACCTTACAAAATCTCAGTTAACACAAGTATCTAGATTTTAATTAGTGAAAAAATGA
>VXBO01003517.1:0-12429 GCA_013400135.1 Rhinoptilus africanus | reverse complement strand
GCTCCTCTACCATTTGGAGAAGAAAGTTGTCATTGACACATTCCAAGAACTTCCTGGATTGCTTATGCACCCACCTGTTGTCCCTCCAACAGATATCAGAGTGTCTGAAGTCCCCCATGAGGACCAGGGTTTGTGAATGCAATGCTGCTCCTATCTGTATATAGAGGGCCTTGTCCACTCTGTCGTCCTGGTCAGGTGGGCTGTAGCAGACCCCCAGTGTAATGTCACCTGCCCCTGCATTCCCTTTAATCTTGGCCTATAAGGTCTTCATTAGGTCTTCAGCCATCCCCGGGTGGAGCTCCACGCACTCCAGCTGGTCACTGACATAGAGGGCAACACCCTCTTCTCGTCTCCCCTGCCTGGCCGTCCAGAAGAGCTTATATCCTTCCACTCCAACACTCAAGTCATAGGAGCCATCCCACCATGTCTCACCAGCTAAACTCCCCTCTGGAGCTTTCTGCGCCCTTCTCAAGTGTCCATCCATGCTGGCTGCTGTGACACATACTGACTGCCGTTCTACTCTCCATGCTCCTAGTCGCTTACACTCTCTAGGACCACCTTTTAAGGGGGTGGAGTGGTGGCTGCCACTGCTGCTGGCCCCACGCCTGCCTTGTCAGCCACCCTCACATGCGGCTCCCTGCAGGTCCCTGTGCTGCCGTGGCCTTTCACTGCCTCAGAAAAGCTCAGGAAAAGCCCCTTTTCACTGTGATCACCCAGCTCTGCTGCAGACATGCTGGCACCAGAGCTTTTCGTCTAGGCAAGTGACCGTTGTTAGCGGTTATGACTCCCTTTCTGTGTTCTATTTGTTTGTTTGTTTGAAATGAAGCCTCTCTACCTGCTGTAACTGTAAAGAAATCTATGAAAATATGACCTGAAGGTAGACAATGCAATTATATATGCTTGAGTATGCCATGAGCTTGAAGCACTAACTGTGAGAATCGCCCCTTTCAGCTTCACATAGTAACTCAGATGCCAGCCACGACATTTCAAATGTCAATAATATTAACTACATGTTCATTCAAGCATGAAAAGGAGACAATGGAAGCAAATATCTATGTGATCTATTCCAAGTGAAAACTCTTCCTTGAATGCAGCATGAGAGCAGTGCTTGGTAGATAATCCGCATTTAGAGTATTTGCTAGCAGGAGAAGGTAGGACTTAAATGTTCAGCAAGATATGAGAGCTACTGAAAGGCAAAAGCAAAAATGCACCCAGAGACATGTTCTCACATCTTGAATATTTAAGGTGTCTATGCCGAACATAGTTTGATTTCTTTGGGGACTTCACATTTACTTAGTTTGAATAACCAGGCAAAGATAAAGCTGCACATTATTTTCTATTTCATGCCTATATCAACTGTCACTGGTATCACAAATTACAACTTTTCACAGATTGAAGCTTAAAAGATGACACTGAGCAAGCACACTGTCACTGAGGACAATCGAATTATTTCTCAGAACTTGATATTTTTCCTCATTGTTTGTCAGATTCTTTTATGTGTTAGAGGTGTGATTAAGAGTCACAGGATGGGGCTGATTCAAGTATTAGACAGGACTAGCAGACACGACTGCCTACTAAGGGCTTCATCCATTTTGAGTGGAGTCTGAGATAGCACAAGATTGGGCGGTTGTATAAAACTTGAGATAGATGATTCTGTTGTTTGTTAAGTATTTGCGAAACACAGGGGTTTTTTTATTAAAACATGCAATGTTCTCTTTTCTTTTTTGCTGAAGAGGGTGCATTTCAACTTTCAGACAAAAGGTGAACTTCATCAATTGAAGATAAGGCCTGTTCGTCATGAAGTTTTTAGTGTTGTACTAGATGAAAACTAAGTACCTCTCCAGAGCCCAACATCAAAAAAAAAGTGAATCAGAAAGCCCACAAACCCTAGCAACCTCTGCAAACAAATCTTATGTTTCCCTCAGCTCTGCAGTGTATTTTCCTCAAAGCAGTGAGCAAACCCCCTTACACCAGCAAAGGGGAGCAGCAAATATTTTATCCAGTTGGCTTTGGTACTCCTTTCTCTCTCACAAATGAATTCTTTTTCCAAAGTGCCAGGAAGTGCGAGGGAGGAGGCTTTGTCACTCTGCAAAGTCAGGTCTTCTCTCTTACATGATCAGCTATAGGCCGACTGTTACCTTTCTACTTTGGGAGTTGGTTATGGCATAGGCACCAGAGAGGTTCAGCACAGCATATTTAATCCTTCATGCTGTCTCAACTGCCTCGGTTTCCTCCTGCTGCTCCATTTGTCTCCCTGTCTATGTAACTATTGATTAGACTATTTAACTTTTATAATTATATTTAACTATTGACCTTCTTTCCAGCACTCTCTTACTCTGTTCATCTCCACTTTTCTCTTGTTCACCCACTCAATTTTTTCACTCTATCCTTGTTAGCATTGTTGCTGGGGGATCTTTTGCCAGTGCAGCTGCTTCCCAGAGCCAAGTATTGGGTTGTGTCTAATTACTCTTCTAAGCGCACTGTGACAAATCAGTTGGTTTTCCCAGGTGCCCTGTGCAGTAAGAAATAATTCATAGCAGCAGCTGTGCTGCTTTGCAAGAAGCTAGAAACATGAAGCCAGGAGCTGAGCTCGCTCAACATGATTGAAGAAATCCTGTACAAGCAGGGGCAGATATAGACAAACAGGGTTTGGACCTCTGCAGCACATGGTCTAAAGACACATATTTTTTATGTGAGATTGCAAAGTCTGATTTTAAGAGCTATCACATGGGATAGCTCCATCTGCATTTTTCATTAGTGCTCTTTCGTATGAGGACCGGTATTTACCATTCTCACTAACCCTATATCTCCTACACTTAAAGACTGAAGGAATTAGGTGAGACAAAAAGTAGAAAGCAATCAAAAAGTGAAACTAACTGATTAAGTTAGTGAACTACGTAGGAAAAGAATGCTAGGTTCTATAGTTTCAGAATAATGAGATGTAGGGTTAATGGGCAGTTTATATATGAAATGTGCATCCAGTTGTGTTGAAGTGTGGAAGGACATGAGTTTTAAGAGGCAGGCAAGTTATGATCATGATCATGATTATGATCAAGAGACTTTATTCACAGTGAAAGATATTACCAGTTTGTTCAGTGTAACATTGCGGACAATTTCTTTTTTTTGTTGATGTGAGGAAAAGTGAACTAAGTAAATATTTTCTTTTTTCCTTTTTTTGTAGGCCTACATGAGGTGTGAAGGATGTGTGTTCTTTTCTCACTGGTGTGAAGTTCATGGTGCCTCAGTTTTTCTCAAGGTAAATTTGAAGGTCCTTTAATCTCTTCTAGGTTGTTTTTTTTTTTTTTACTAGCTGAGAAACATCTCTGTTCCATTGTAGACTTTTCTGTCTACCAATCCTGAGATATGAATGGTGGTGATCACTTTTTGTGTCTCCAATTCCTAACAGACTTTTAAGCAATAGACCTTGTCTCTGTCAATAGGTGATTGCATTAATATGGCTACTCAGTCTGTCTTGCCTAAGATGAGACCCTGTAGGTCTCGTTAGTCAGAAGGCAGTCCCCTGCAGCTGGGGCAGGACACTTATAGGATTGTTGCCTTGTTCACCATGTAGAGAAAACTCATGGTTTTGCTTTTATACCAGTAGGTACACGAGCATATCAATCTTTTTATGTGCCAAACAGAAAAAACAGCCAGAGAAAATCTGTGTGAGTTGTTATCAACTTGGTCACAAACAATCTGAAGGTGTAACAGCTAATATATAAATGAAGCAATAAGTGTGACTCTAGCTTATTTTTACAAAAACTGTTTTGGAGGATATGAGAACTATGAGAGGACATAAAATCAAACAAAAGGCCTGCCACTGCTGATCGGAACAGCAAGGGCTGGGGAAGGGATGAGCAAAAAAAGCCCCTTAAAGCGAAAACTAACCCTAACCCTAAAACTAACCCTGACCCTAACCGCTAACCTCTAACCCTAATTTCAAACGCTAAACATAACCCTAACCCATAAAACCTAAAGCCAAACACTAATCCTAAATCTAAACCTAAAGCCTAATGGACCTAGCCCTAAACCTAGCCCTAAACCTAGTGGCCCTAGCCTTAACCTTAAACATAACCCTAAGCCCTAATGGCCCTAATGCTAACACTAACTCTAACCCTAACCTCCAACCCTAATTCTAACCCTAACCTCTAATAACGCTAAAGCTAAAAATAACCCTAGCCTAAGAACTAGTTAGGGTTAGGATTAGGGCCATTAGGTTTTAAGATGATGGAGGGCAGCCTAGGAATTACTATGCTAGCTCCCTCAGGACTCTCAGGTGCATCCCATCAGGACCCATGGACTTGTGGATATCCAGTTTACTTAATTGATCTCTAATTTGATCCTCCTTAACCAAGGGGAAGTCTTCTTTCGTCCAGATTTTCCCTGTCACCTCCAAAGTCTGTGATTCCTGAGAGCTGGCCTGAGCAGTAAAGACTGAAGCAAAGGCAGCATTCAGAGATGCCTTCTCTGCATCCTCTGTCACGATGGCTTCTGTCTTGTGCAACAGCAGGCCTACATTTTCTCTGGTTTTCTTTTGCCTCTAAAATACCTGAAGAAACCCTTCCTGTTGACCTTCACATCCCTTGCCAGGTTTAATTCCAAGGAGGCCTTGGTTTCCTTGTTTTATCCCTGCATACTCTTGACAGCATTCTTGTAATCTCCTAAGTGGTCAGTCCCTTCTTCCACGTGCTTACGCTGCTCAAACACTACTAACTCACTACTCAGAAATGACTCACAAACTACTCACACTATTCAGGCACCACACAGACACTTCTCAGACACTACTCACTAGTAACAAACTGCTTACACTACTCACTCACTACTCAGACACTAGTCATATGTTGCTCACACTATTCAGACAATACTTATAGTTCAGACACAGCTTACGCTACTCAGACACTACTCACATACTGCTCACACTACTCAGACATTACTAATGCACTACTGACACACTACTCACTGCTAAAACACTGCTTACACTACTCAGACACTGCGCACTAGTCAGACACTACTCACAAACTACTCATGCACCACTCAGACTCTACTCACACACTGCTCACATTACTCAGTCAGACCCTGCTCAGACACTGCTCAGGCTACTCAGACACTACTCACACACTAGTCATACACTGCTCACTGGTAACACAATGCTTACACTGGTCAGACACTACTCAGATACCAGTGAAGCACTAGTCAGACACCACTCATGCACTAGTCAGACGCTATTCACACTGCTCACACACTGCTCACACGCTACTCACACAATGCTCACATTACTCAGATACTAATCAGACACTGCTCACAATACTCAGATGCTACTCACATGTTGCTTACACTACTCACGCACTACTTGCATACATACGGCCTCAGAGACTGGAGTCTAACAGTACTCCTGGGGAAAACTGGAGGCAGATGTTCCAGCCAGAGCAAATAAAAATGGTTTTCTGAGATTATCCCATCTCACTCTCACTGTAGTGTCTGAACACCTTTCAAATCATACAATGGTTATAGCTAAATAGGCAGGTTTTCTGGAATTCTGTGTCACTTTATGAACTCTCTGGACCAATTTGGGAAAACACTGAGTGACTTTTTCTTGTCATTTGCCCTTACTTAATTGGATAGTTCTATCAAGAGTCAGCAAAATGTAAAATAACTCAATATATCTAGATCTACATGGACATTCTCACTATGTCAAAATACATCATCTCCTTTGAAAATCTACTGTGTCTTTGGCTGTCACTGCTGGCCACTGATGGAATCAGAGACAAAATACCAGGCTGGATGCATCTTTGCTCTGATACAGTGCATTAGGCTTACGCTAGAAAGCAAAGAGTAAGAATGTGAAAAAAGGCAAGCACTGAAGCAGACAACCTTGGAGACTGTATTCTCTCCCTAAAGACCCTTAGGTGGCAAGCACCATTCAGGAATGATGCAGGTACAGTTCAGTTTGCCTGGGGAAGAATGAGCTGACTTGTGAAATTTCCTTCCAGCCATGCAAACTAAAACCAAACACAATCACAGCTCCACAGAAATGTCCATTTTTTTTGTGGATTTTCAGATATGAGTCATTTAACTGTGCCATTAAGCTATGTATTTGCATTATCTCCAGATCATCATAGCTCTTGCTTGTTTCAAATGATGATGGTAACTCACCGCATTGAAGAAATGGTTTCCACTGAGCAGAAAACTCTCCTAGGATATGATCATTGGTACAGCAATGGTACAGCAGTGTAATCTGCAGAACTTTGAAGCTTCTGGCCAGCACATAAGGCTGTGGCAGCAGGGTAGAGTCTGACAGCTATTCTGGTCCCTCAATTTGAGCAAGGTGTTTATACCCATGTCAGTGAGAACAGAGGAGGAAAGAGCACATGTGTGTGTCCACAAGGGGAGCAGCTAAAGTAGACTCATGTCAGCTGCACTCAGCATGCACAACAAAGTCGATAGCTCGGTGATGTTCTGACGTCAGTGTCAAAGGGTTGAAACATAGCCAACTGAGAACTAAAGATTACTACAGAAACTACAGTCATTCCAGCACCACTTAGCACAAATGGGAACCAATTAATCTTTGCAACAAGTCTGCAGAAAAATATGAAAAAATAAATCCTTGCCTTGCTGAAAGCAGTGAGAGCTTTATTTCTGACTTTACTGGAGCCTTATTTCACCCTAAATTACAAATCTTTATCTCTGTTTTGTAGATTACTTACTTGGGATAAGTGTTGTATTCTGTCCTAGAGATGAGCAGACTTCTAAATTTTTCATGCAGTTTAGTACTCTTAGACAGTTTTGTTCATTTGCCTGTAAAGAGACTTCTTCATTACAATTTAATCATGTTTTCTTTTGAAACTTATTATAAACCCTTAGATGAGATTTAAGGCTTACGTACCAAATACATAGATTCAATTTTTTTTTTTTTTTTTTTATTCAGACATAGTGGTAAGATGCTGGTAAAGGGAAAAGAGTGGTACCTGCTCAGCTTGAGGTATGGCGATTGTGAACTTGAAAATAGTCAATTGTTAACTTTAACAGGCTCTTAACTCCCTCTTGCAGAGATTAATATTTTCAAGGGTAAATTGGAAGGACCTTTAAAAGAATTTTGCAGATGTTAGTCTTTTTCTTGCCTTTTCTTTGCAAATTCAAAGATTGGTAAAAGTTCTCTCTGAGAAGTCCAGTTTCTAACCTTTTGACCACTACTCATTTACTCACATACAAGAGTATTTTTAAAAGACAGCTGCAGCAAATGTAGTATGTATAGACATTTTAACCAGGATCTCAAATTCAAAAGACTGAAGAAATTTCAACAAGCAGTGAAATTCTAGTGGTGAAAGAAAGGCTGACATTTGCCTTCCCATCACTATACTTGACAATATGTGCCTGTGTGTTCATTTACTGCTCCCAAAGGCTTTCATTTAATACCACACTTAAGATTTGCAGACTCAGGAAGCTGCTTCTTTGATCTGGTACTTCAAAATATTAATTTTCTGCTGTCTAAAACTGCGTTGAGATTTCTTTATCTTATCACAGAATCACAGAAGCATAGAATTGTAGGGCTTGGAAAGGACCTCTGGAGATCATCTAGTCCAACCACCCTGCCAAAGCAGATTCGCCTAGAACAGGTTGCACAGGAACGCTTCCAGGCGGGTTTTGAAAGTCACCAGAGACTGACACTCCACCACCTCTCTGGGCAGCCTGTTTCAATATTCTGCCATCCTCAAAGTGAAGAAGTTCCTCCTCATGTTGAGATGGAACTTCCGATGTTCAAGTTTGTGCCCGTTACCTCTTGTCCTGTCACTGGGCACCACTGAAAAGAGCCTGGCCCCATCCTCCTGACGCCCGCTCTTTAGATATTTATAAGCATTGATGAGATCCACCCTCAGTCATCTTTTTTTCCAGACTAAAAAGACCCAAGTCCTTCAGCCTTTCTTCATAAGAGAGGTGTTCCAATCCCCTAATCACATTGGTAGCCCTTTGCTGTACTTTCTCCAGCAGTTCCCTGTGCTTCTTGAGCTGGGGACCCCAGAACTAGACACAGTACTCCAGATGTGGCCTCACCAAGGCAGAGTAGAGGGGGAGGATAACCTCCCTTGACCTGCTTGATACAGAAGTGTCAAGTTCTCTAGCCACTGTACATGTTAATGGTCTACATTGCTATATTTATAGGAGGAAATTTCACCTTGATTAAGCAGAGGTGCAAGAGATTTATATTATATGGATGGTTCTGACACAGGCCTCCTCTATTCTTGTGCGGTAGCTATTAATCTTGTTATGTCCCTAAAAGTTGGCATGAATGGTCTTTTCCTGCTCATTGTGTGGGTGATAAATTCATGTTTGTAAATAATTTTCAAGTTACTGAGGCTACGGACTGTCAAAAAGACAGCATATATTTGATCATAAGGACAACGGAACATGTGGTAACGTGAGTCTGCATGCAAAATGCCATCCCTCCCAAGGACCATGGTATCAAGGCAAGTGTCAACTATCCTGGAGTGGGTATTCTTAGTGAAGTAGACAAAATACGCATTCCACTATGTTGTGCATCCCTGGCTTTCCAAATACTAACTAACCACAAACTGAAACACACAGAGCCAAATGAATCAGTAGAAATGCTTTCCAAGGCTGTAAATACAGATTTCACTGGTGAAACACAGGGCATTTCATGCTCTGCTCAAGACAGCAGGGCTGCTTGCGTAATATTATCTGAATTTTCCCCTTGCTATATTTAAAGCAGCAATATAAGACAGTAAACTTTAGAAAGGTGATGCTGCCTTTCATATCCTTGAGCTAGAATTTTTCCTTTCCATGCCAAATCCACAAGGTCAGAGCATTTCAACACCACTAAGAATTTTCTCAAACTTCAGTAGTATCAGTCATTGTGCTGCTTTACTTTTCTATTCCTGTGATTCCATTGATTTCCGTCAATTTGAATCACAGCCGTACAAAACTGGGGTAAAGCAGGAAGTAATCCAGCTCTTTGCAAGGTCTTCCTTAATTACAGAAAACAACAGTATTTTTAGCTGGGCTTAAGCTTTCTTCTTTTTTGAGAAGTCTTGTATCCAAAACATGTGTTGCTTCCTCACCTTTTACAGCTTTGTCATTTAAATATTTTTTGTAGTTTTTTTCCTTCTGAAAATTTAGAGGGAAGACCTTCTTGCTCTCAACAAGTGCCTGAAAGGAGGTTGTGCTGAGGTGGATGTCCATCTCTTTTCCCAGGTAACAAGTGATAGGACAAGAGGAAATAGCCTCAAGTTGCAGCAGGGGAGGTCTAGATTGGGTATTATGAAAAATTTCTTCACTGAAAGGGATATCAAGCATTGGAACACTCTGCCCAGGGAAGTGGTTGAGTCATCATCCCTGGAGGTATTTAAAATATATGTGGATGTGCTGCTTAGACGTGTAGGTGTGTTATTTAAGAATGTGATTTAGTGGTGGTCTTCGCAGTACTAGGTTTACAGCTGGACTTGATCTTAGGGGTGTTTTCCAACCTAAATAATTCTATAATTCTG
Organism: Rhinoptilus africanus; assembly: GCA_013400135.1. NCBI lineage: Eukaryota > Metazoa > Chordata > Aves > Charadriiformes > Glareolidae > Rhinoptilus > Rhinoptilus africanus. The sequence goes on along the minus strand of VXBO01003517.1, from coordinate 2,929 downwards.
TGGCAGTGGTGCAAAAGTGATACTCTGGAGCTTTAGAGCAGCGATGCTGCCAGTTCATCATGGATAAAGAGCAGGAAATGAGGAGTACTATCATTTCTTTGGTAAAGAGCATATTTTGATCTGACTCCTTTGCAAGCATCTTTTAGTTCAGTAGTTATGTCAATGACATCTGAATTGAAAGTGCTTTGCTGACAGGGTCATTAAAATTTCAGTGTATGGTTTAAGAATCAATAGAGGAGTATTCAGAGCAGCTCTCTGAGGTTGAGTGCTCAGCAGGGTTAAGAATGGAACTTCCACATCTTTAAATCTTTCTGTGATCAAGGTTCTTTCCTTCTCCTTGAATAAATCTATTCAATTAGTTGATGAGATTTTGATTTCTTTCTGCACTTTCCTTTTAATAACAGTTTAACATAGGACTATTCAAACAGTAACTAGCATCCTGTCTGCTCCCATCAGATAGACTAGCTGTTGTCTGTGTAGTGATTTATTCCATGAATACAAAAGAAGATATTATAAGATTGTGCATATGAATTTTTAAGAGCCTCAACTGTATTTGTCTTGGATTTTGCTTCCTCTGGTTTTAAAACGTACTGTCATGATAAACAAGCTGAGCCTCATATGATAAAATACTTTTTTCTCCTTCAAATACTAATCTCTTACAAATATTCCTGCAAAACGATGGCTTTTGGAATATCTCCCAAACCAACAGATTTCAGCTCTGTCAGAATTCAGTGGAAATTAACTTTAAATATAAATTACTTTGACTGCAAACAGCCTTCCTGTGTACCCCAAGACAGACTTTGCACTGTTGGTCCAGTGTCCTTGAAAATCATTACAACGGATAAAAGCTAAAAAAAGACTATAGACATGATTCTGTTCTTGATCCCATCTAGCTCAGGAGTCAGACTGGTAGGGTCTGCTGAGTTACAGGACTTTACAAAATGTAAAGAATCCAATGTATGGCCTCAAATCATGACAATATCAGAGACCCATTCCTGCCTTGGTCCAGATGTGGAATGAATCTAGAATTGTCAGGGTTGGAAGGGACTCTTTGGAGCCTTTTTTCTCCAGACTGAACACCACCAACTCTCTCAGTCTGTCTTCATAGGAGTGGTGATCATCCTCATGGCCCTTCTCTGGACACGTTTCAGCACATCCATATCTTTCTTGTAGAAGGGGCTCCAGAACTGGATGCAGTACTCCAGGTGGGGTCTCATGAGAGTGGAGCAGAGGGGAAGAATCACCTCACTCGACCTGCTGGCCACGGTTCTCTTTATACAGCCCAGGATACGGCTGGCTTTCTGGGCTGCAAGTGCAGACTGACGGCTCATGTTTAGCCTCTCGTCCGCCAGCACCTTTTCTTCAGAGCTGCTCTCAAGCCAGTCACTGCCCAGCCTATATCTGTGCTTGGGAGAACCTTGCACTTGGTCTTGTTGAACTTCATGAGGCTGGCATGGGCCCACCTCTCCAGCCTGTCAAGGTCCCTCTGGATGGCCTCCCTTCCCTCCAGCATGTCAGCTGCCCCACACAGCTTGGTGTTGTTGGCAAACTTGCTGAGGATGCACCCTATGCCGCTGTCCATGTCACTGACGAACATGTTAAACAAGACTGGTCCGAGTACTGATCCTTGAGGGACTCCACTTGTCACTGGCCTCCACTTGGACATGGACCCATTGACAGCCACCTTTTGGGTGCGGCCATCAAGCCAGTTCTTCATCCACTGAATCGTCCATCCATCAAACTCATATTTTATCAGCTTGGAGACCAAGATGTCATGCGGACAGTGTCAAAGGCTTTGCTCAGGTCCAGATAAATGATGTCAGTTGCTCTCCCCTTCTCTATTGATGTTGTGATCTTCTCATAGAAGGCCACCAGGTTTGTCAGGCACAATTTGCCCTTGGCGAAGCCATGTTGACTGTACCCAGTCACCTCTTCATTATTCTTCTGCCTCAGAAGTGCCTCCAGGAGGAGCTGCTCCATAATTTTACCAGGCACGGAGGTGAGACTGACTGGCTTATAGTTCCCTGGTTCAGCCTTCTTTCTCTTTTCGAAATTGGGGATTGTATTTCCCTTTTCCAGTCAGCGGGGACTTCACCAGACTGCCATGACTTTTGGAATATAATAGAGAGGGGTTTCGTAACCTCATCCACCAGTTCCCTCAGTACTCGTGGGTTGTCCCATCGGATCCCATGGACTTATAATGGGAGAATGAATGAGATACAGATGAATGGTTATTCTGAAGAACAGAATCTGTCTGAAGGACAGCACAGGAAGAACGCAAATTTTTCACTCCATTTTACCAGCAATTTAATCTGTTGTTCTTCTACCATGTGTGTTGAATGAAACCTTTCTGCCAAGCTATGTCAAATTAGTGAACCATGTGCCAACCCAGGAGCAGGTTTGTGGAGCAGGAGGCTGCAGTCTGCTCCAGCATACACTCTTAATTTATTTAGAGACACTCTCTCTGACTTTGGCTTACGCTTTTTTTCATTTTTTGTCCTTTTCATCCACTAAGGGAAAGATCTCCTATATTTAATTTTCTTAGAAGTTAGGAAAAATAGCTCAGTTGGAAAATGCTAATTCCCATATACAAAATATAACAGTTTGGAGTATTGTAGGTGAATTTGACATGGCCCCATTGCTCAAGGGGAAGTAACAACACTAAGCAGGTTGAAGTCAATGTTCTGTTAGAATATAGGTGGAAGACCCAGTTTTCCATACCCTGAAGGCCCCACACCTCTTTGTGGAAGTAGAGAGGCTAGTATTTACTGAGAAGTAATGGAAGTAGAGACAATATCCTCAGAGCAAATATCCATCCTCCATTATGAAAGAAAGACGGGTCCTTGTAGTAGGGGACTCGATTCTGAAGGGAGTGGAAGGTCCCATATGTAGATCAGACCCAATCGGTAAGGAAGTCTGCAGTCTCCCT
>VXBO01003516.1:326760-425353 GCA_013400135.1 Rhinoptilus africanus | reverse complement strand
GTGCGCCGGAGGCCGCGAGCGGCGGGAGCCTGTGGCTGAGGAGAAACAGCAACGTGTGAAAAGCAGCCCATTGCCTCAAAGGCAGCCTCACCCCAATGACAGCTCAAATCTCTCTTTTATGTAAAATAAGAGAGGATTTATTAATGGTTTGGGTGGGAAGGGACCTTAAAGCCCCCCCAGTGCCCCCCCTGCCCTGGGCAGGGACACCTCCCACCAGCCCAGGCTGCTCCAAGCCCCGTCCAACCTGGCCTTGAACCCCTCCAGGGATGGGGCAGCCACAGCTTCTCTGGGCACCCTGGGCCAGGGGCTCACCACCCTCACAGCAAAGGATTTCTTCCCAATATTGAACTTAAATTTCCCCTCTTTCAGTCTAAAGCTGTTCCCCCTCATCCCACAGCTCCCCTCCCTGATCCAGAGTCTCTCCCCAGCTTTCCTGGAGCCCCTGGAGGGCCTGGAAGGGGCTCCAAGCTCTCCCTGGAGCCTTCTCTCTCTGGACTCCAACTCCCTACGGGAAATGCTTGGCTCCTCACGGCAAGCATCACCCCGGCGACATGTCCGGATGAGTGGGAATAGCTGACAGCCAGGAGGAGAAATAGTGGTTTGGAAACACCCTAATTATCAAAGAACAATAAATACTGATTTTATAAATACATATTTGCATCTAGGTTTATTGTAAACATTAAACTATCAGGCAACAATTTTGCCTGGTTGCTTTTTTTTTTTTGCATATTAAACCAGCAAACTTTTAATCAAACCCAACAAACTGAGATCCAAGAGGTCCAATTTGCAAGAAGAGATCCACTTGACAACAATTTCTGATTTGTGAGGTCTCACCTGCCGTCAGTGAGTACCCCAAGGACTGCATTTTTTCATACTGCGGATCCTGATATGATAAATGAAGCCAATTAAGTATCTGCTATAGATTTATGTGCTTTTTTTGAAAAATAAACCCTCAGTACCCACTGAACAATTTCAGTAGGAGACACGTGGAAGTCTAAGAGCTAAAACAGCATTATTTCTAATCATGTAGGTATTGCAGAGAAATCTTATAACCTACCACAGGAAAATAGAAACTTGGCTGTAAATTACCCTGCCTGGGCTTGCAACCTCAGCATGGAGCACAATGCCAGCAGTCTCTAAACTCATCAAAGTCGCAGAGGCAATATGCAAGTTAAGGCTGCATTAATATTACTCATAAATATGAAATGTAATAAGTTAATGCTTTGGGGAAAAAATACTATTTCCTCTGTTTGCCTCAGCCTCTTGAAGCCCCTGTGTTCTGTGCCACCAGCGGCAGCCTGCAAAGCATCCCACATCATTGCCTCACCTCAACTAATTAGAGTTTACCTCCTGCAGATTACAATATGGGATTAATATTAAGCAACAGAAGTCCTGCTCACCACCAGCCTGATCCTGAAAAGTGCTGAGCAGCATACAGGGGAATTCTGGTTCAGCACTTCGTCATAGGTAGACTGAAAACTTAATAACTTCCATTTATAACAATAAATTATTGTACATTTTTAATAGCTCCAGGTTTGGGAAGGGTTTTCAATTTCTACCCATAAATCAGACCCCAGAGGAATCATTGTGTCGGCTAAAGCAGATGTAAGGATCAGCAAAGTCTTCATGAAATGCTCGTGACACTGCAGGGCAAGTAGAGAGTTAACTACAAAAGACAGTATAATTTTAAAACGTTCAGCAAGTGAAAGCCTGGAGGAGGCACCGCTCTGCTGCTGTTGTATAAACAGACTCTAAACCCTGACGCGTGTCCGATGTGCCCAAACGGCACCTCCTTCTGCCGCGTTTAATGGTGTGGCTGGAGCAGCTGGTGGGTCAGGACGCGGCTGTGCCAGGGCTCCAAATACCGAGCTGAGGGACAGGGAATTCAGGCCGAGTTCCAGACGCCAGAGACGTTTATGCAGGTGCTTAACTCCCAAACGCTGGTCATTTCCTCCAGCGCCGGGGTTTGCTCCCCCTGCACCCGCGGGGATCCAGGCTGGTTCCAAAGCAAAAAGTGGATGTTGCCAGCAGGAGGGACAGGCGGCAGCAGAGCTGTGGTATTCACATTTACAGTGTCATATGTACAATGTGCCTTGCCCATCTTTTTAAAACTTGTCATTATAGCAAGGCTGCTTGAAGGTGAAATAATCCCAAGTTTTCAACCCACTGTTGCTGCGGTGGTTGTCATGTGGCTCAGGCAGCACAGATCCGGCAGGGCTGGAGGCCGCTCTCGTTGCAAGCGGGACATCGGAGAGCCCGGTAGGACTCTCGGAATCTGTTCGCCAGCATCGAAAACTTGCTTCCGTGGCAGAGTGAGCAAGGAGCAGACCCTGACCCTTTACACTGGGAACAACCATGTGCAGCATCTCCCTCCTGAAAGAGACGGATCAGGGAAAAACCTGTTACTGGGTATCAGACACCCAAGTCAGTAGCACAGTTGAAAGAGGGAAATTCTGTCTTCTTTTAAGCAATTGTTGTTCCCGACATGCCACTCTGCCAATAATACTCAGTTCTCTACAGCCAGATCTTCAAGAAAAAGGCTCCCATATGTTTGGGGACAATTTGTGGGTACTTCTAGAAAATGAGAAGCTAACGTGACTGGGTTTATAACACAATACTTTCAAATTCATCTTTCTCCTCCTGCAAGGGCCTGCATAGCTCCACCCATCCCATCTTTCTGTCATTTCTTAACACATCCTCTTCTCTGCCCTGTATCCTTACTTTTGAGACACGCTTCATTTCTTCAAGCATCTCCCCTCGCCTTCTCCCCCCTGAATCCCTCATCACCAACAGACACAGCTCCTTTCAAGCTGTCCCTCGCGCCTGCAACTCTCTCCCAGGGTGCCAGACAGCCTCTTACAAATCCCAGCCTAAAATTCAGTGCTTCCATGGAGCCCAGAAATTATTAAATATCTGCATCAGGAAGAACGCGGCCCAGCATAGGTTCCTTCTGTTGATGTCAGGTTCAGAGTCCTGCATCGTTCCTGTGCAGCGGCTCCACTTCACATGGCACCACAGAACGAGATTTTCACTATGAGACGGGGCGTTGGTGCCAGGTATGCTTCACATGGGTGCCTGCTTTTGAATTTGAGAGTCCAAATGAATTAACTTCTCAGAAGACTAACCTTCCTGTGGTTTGGTCATCTTTAAATGAATGTTCACAATACAGTGTAGAGAAAGTCCAAAATTATTCTAAAAAAATAATAGTTTTAGGACCTTCAAGTTTTACTTTTTGTTCCCAAACATCAAGAACAGAAGTACTTTGCTGAGTTCTTCCAAGGTTAACAAATTTCTCTGGAGCAGTGCCTTACAGGAGCTGTTGTCCTTCTCCGAAGCGTGCTCCACCAGTGAGGGCGACCGGAGGGAGGTGATCAGTTACCTTGTGGAGGTCTTTTCCGACACATATTTGCCCAAAGGCCAGAAGTGATTTTTTGGGGGCCTCAGATAAGTGTCTGCCACTAGATGGGATGAATCTTGACTTTTATGTGAAAGCCCTCTTTCTGAAAATCAGTTTTATTTCAAAACTGATAAAGGCCAAAATTCCTGCTTAGTTTCTCAGGGCCATTTGCAGTTTTCATGAGGTCCTTGTGCAAGCGAGCTGTGAGCAAGGCTGGTGGCTGCAGAAGGACCAAGGTAACCTGCCCTCCGCACAGGTTGGTCTCAGATCTGCAGAACTCTAATGCTTCATACTTGCCCTCCACAACAACATTATGTTTTGTGGGATGAGATTACAGTCAGACTAATTGGGATTCTGACCAACAAAGACTAACCCGTGAGAAAACAAGTGGAAGGCACAATCTTATTTCAGCTGACATTAAACTTTTAGCCTCTGGCAGTCTCAACCACAGAGCAGCTGTGTTTAGCCTTGTCAGGCTGGAGAAACTCTGGCCTGCTCTTATCCCACTGGGAGATGGTGACGAAGGGTGGACCTACGCCAAACTACAGAAACGTCAGCCATCTCCAGGGGAAGAATCAAGTGGGAGACATGAGCATCTGGAAACAAGAGCAGTCCCCAGAGCGCAGACTGCAGCGCAGCGCTGATCGGTTATCTCCCAAGTGGGAAGAGGAACAAAGTGATGCTTTTCATCCAAATTTAGTCAAGTGCCAGATACAGACAGTGACGGGGCTTGGGTGGGAATGATCAGTGGTCTGACCAGGGCTGTAAGACCCAAAAGCCCTAGGGGGAAAAAAAACAACTTCCATTTTCTCTTACCCGCACATACTGATTGCAGGCAACCTTTTTTTCCACATCTTTTTTATGTCCACCACCAAATCTTTCCTTCCTTTCCCGGTATATGAAGGCCCAGTCATTTATTCCCTCAGTCTGGATGACTCTTCTCATGAGCTCTTTCTGGTCCATTGGTGCACGGATGATTTTCAGATTGTTGGTGTAGATGATGATCTTGCCAAAATCCAGAATTGGAGAAGCCTGTAGAAGGATCTCATCAGTGTCTCGCCTGTATAAATACACTCTACAAACACTGGTGATCCCTAGGCTCCCAGAAGGTTGTCTCCTCTGGTCATTGCTGGGCTGGCTCTGCAGCACAAGGCAGCCCCCAACACCCCTGGAGTTCTGCAAAGAGCGGTGGGCAGAGACGGCCCCAGAGGGCCACGGGATCACACCAAGACTTTGGGTCCAGGCTTCGAAGCCTTGCTTTAAGGACACGTTCTGGATTGGATGTAAATTCTCATTCCAACCCATATGCAAGAAAAAAATGTGGCACGATTTTAAGAGCAGCAGCGTTGGCATGTGTGGAAGAGCAACCTCTGCCCTGGGGACTGACCTGCATTTCTTTGAAGGCTGAGTGTTGGAGAGCAGTGGAGAGGGGTTTTCATGTTTTTGGCCAGAAGCAGAAATTCCCCTGGTGACCTATTCCGCAGGGGTTTTTCAGTTTAAAAGAAAGCTTTTCTTTGTAATTTATTAACACTGGCAAATGGGTCAGATGATAAAAAACCCCTCATTTTCTAATGCTAAATTGGTTCCTATCAGTGAGGAGCCAGTCTAAATAACCATCTCTAGCACACTTGAATTTGTATTCTTTGCTAATAATTTTAAAGCTAAACTTGGTACGGTCAAACATTTCTCTGAAAGTTGCATTTGGCTTCTCTGCTCCCTTTTTCCCCTTGCACTAGGTATCAGATAACAGTTACCATAGCCTATTGTTTTACACGCTCTTCAGATTTCACTCTGTTTAAGTATCCATGGCAGAAGCGATGCGCAAGGAGATGTTCTCCTAAGGAAGCACCCTGCCAGAGGGGCATCAGCTGAGGTGGGGTGGTCTCCTGCTCCTCTGTGGGGAGACACAGGGGCAGGCGAGCACAAACCCCTGCCTTTTCCAGAGGGCCTCCAAAGCCTCGGGTTTGTTACACAGACACGGTGTCTCCAAACACCAAATGCATGTTGATAGCAAACAAAACCGTCACTGGCTAGCGTGGTTACTCAGGGTATTTATGGTCAGGGAAAGCAGGGAACAGTGATGAGCGTTACCCAAGAATGCAGAACAAATTAATGGTATGGATAAGATCACATTAGTGCTCTGTCTTCAGGCAGGAGAGATTCAGCATGGTTTGATATTTTCAGTTAAACTAGATGTCCAGTGTATCAACTAAATATAGTTCAACTATCAGCCATCTGGGTTTCTTGCATGCAACTTTGATTAGCACCAAGAATTAGTACTTTTAATGTATTAATTTACATTTAGAGTTTGTATATCAGTGTAACATGGCTGTGTTATCAATAGTTCCGACACACCAGCATTGCTTCTGAATTGTTTAGCTGGCACATCTAGATTTGATAAAACCAAACAGCAGTTAAAGATACATAAATCTAATTTGACAGGGGAGAAAATGTACATAATCCCTGTGTGTTAATCAATTTAACATATATTACACAGGTACTGGCTTTTTATTAGGACTAAAAGAGACAATTCTATATCAATGGCCATAATTATGTGTTAACAAAATACCCAGTGAAACTAAGCTGGGATTTTAAAAGCACTGGAAGGGTAATTCTGACTTGCCAGAGCATGTGGACGCCTTGCTTGGAGGCTCACTGCTGCGCTGCCAGCGGCACTGACCCTTTTGCCAGCTGAAGCCATGCAAAACTTGAATGCCTTAAATATAACTAATTAAGATAATATCCACCTTACATTTGGCTGCTTTAGATGCATTAGGGTTACTATGTATAGATATTGATATATATGGAAATGTTATATCTTAGTCTACAAAAAGGACAGATGCAAATCACGCCAGTGAGAAGCTGGAGCACAGCGAGCAGATGCCGGTCACACAACACGCGGCTCCGGCCATTTGCAGAGCGAGTGGAATACAGACTTTGTGGGATAAAGGCTGAAGATTTATAAACGCCTTTTAAAATCCCAGAGTGACAAAACTGAGCTTTATCTGAACGAGGTTCCAGTTTGGGACTCCTGTTACCATAGTTCTCCAAAAACGGTTTAGGCTGGAGCAGGCTCCCCGGCAGAGTGACAGCCCCGGGCTGGCCGTGACTTACCCTGCAGTGACTGTCGCTTGGTGGGCAGTCACCGAGGAGAGGAGGGTTACTGGTGAGACTGTATTTCTTGTCCTCTTTGAATATGCTGATCCGCTGGGCACTCAGCTTGGCTGGCGAGAAAAACCTGTTTTCTGGCATTTCCACGGCCCCACAGAGATGGTCCGCTGGCTCAAAGCTGTGGCGGAGAAAACGCCGGGAGTGCTCTTTGGCCGGGGGCTCCAGTTCCTGTCCATCTTCAAAGACTTGTTTTAACACTCGACCGCTGTAAGACGATGATATTTTGAACCTCACTTTGCGGGGCCTTCCCTCATGCCGCTGACTGAGTTTCTTCTGGTGCTCGTCCATTATTAGGATTTCAGGCTGCAGGTTCTGGAGATCAACTCCAAGAGCTTTGGGTCCAAAAGAAAACTCTCCCCAGCTTCCCCCAGCCACACAATGTATAATTCAAGGTTTCTAGTAGTTCCTCTCATCTTACAGCAAAACTGACACCGCTGTATTAAATATTGATAGATATTCACAAAGATAAAATATCAATGGTAGAGAAATATAAGGCCAGCTGGTGAATGGTGGACAGGCTGGCTTACCACCAGAAGGAGTTAACTTGGGAAGGATAAGATTAAATAGGAAACTCTGCCCGTGTTCTGAAACCATGGAAATGTTTCTGCTATGTGCTGTGATAAGAACTACCCCAAATACACCATCCCAGCAGCTTTTCACAATTTTCTGACAAGGTGAGAAGTTAAAAAGACAAGTTCACAGAAAAAGCAATCCAGCTTCACAAATAGCAAATGTGAATAATTCCTCTTCCATTCTTGCTCTGAAACCCTGAGAGCACAAAGCTCCATTTCATTTTAATCCAAATGTGTTCCTCTACAGGTTGGTGGAGATCTAATTAAGATTTTCTCTCTCTTTAGCTTTCAATCCCTATTTGTAATTCTTGCCACCTTACGGGGCCTTTTGACCATTCTGGATTTGCTTTTCATTTTTAAAAGACAGTCACCTCCCGAGACCCACCAGAGGGCCGGGTCCTCTGCTCATCTGCAGTCCCTTGCACGTGCTGAAGGAGCACAGAAAACAGCTAATCCGGTTCAGTATTTGCTTTTCCAGTGGGCAAAGCAGGGGTCTGCAGAGGTACAGAGCAGAAGGGGATGGGATGCCAGACCCTGGTTACCCTGGAAAAGGAGGGAATCCTAGAATGGTTAGAGTTGGAAAGNTGCAGCCCAGGCTGTGGGGGGGTTTCTGGGCTGCCAGCGCACATTGCTGGGTCGTGTGGAGCTTCTCATCCCCCAACACCCCCAAGTCCTTCTCCCAGGGCTGCTCTCCAGCCATTCTCCGCCCAGCCTGGAGCTGTGCTCGGGGTTGCCCCCACCCAGGTGCAGCACACTGCACTTGGCCTTGGTGAGCCCCATGACATTTGCACCAGGCCACCTCCCAAGCCTGTCCAGGTTCCTCTGGATGGCATCCTGTCCCTCCAGCATAGTGACTGCTCCACACAGCTTGGTTTCATCCAAGAGACAGCGGTGTCAGGCTGGGCTCTGCTCCGCACAGCAGCTCCGCAGGGCGCAGAGCACAGCCAGCCTCGCTAAGCGACAACCGGGGGAGTCGCGTTGCTGGATGCTCACGCAGCCCTCCAGCCCGACAGCAGCAAGCAAGGACCCAGGGCACCTCCCCAGGACAGACTGGCATTAGAGATCCCCTACGGTTACCCCAGAACCAACAGCTCGCCCCCAGTGCCCTGTCCCCACCGAGCAGGGTTTGCTCGCTCTGCCCATCCCCAGCTGCACCCGGAGCTTGGCTTTCCTGGTGAGGGGAAAGTGAAGAGTGTGTTTGTACTAAACACATCAATGGGCAACTGCCGTCTGGGTCTTAAACATCTCCCGGTACCTCCTTGTACCAAGTACGCAACAGGAGTTAAAAACTCTCTTCTTTCCAGTTTCAAGATTTCAGTAAATTTCCACTATTAAATGCAGTTTCAGTGAACGGGACTTAAACTAAGCTTTTTGCCTACGTCCTGCCAAGGTTATCTTCTTTTAATTCAAAACCAGTGCTTTTAAAGCTTAATATTCTCAACAGATTGATTATTATGTTTATTAAAAGTTTGTTCATGAAATACTAGGCCAACAGTTTAGAAGGCTGTATACAAATAAGGCATAACATAGACCTTCCAACCAACCAACCAACCAGTCTTCCCGTGCTGCAGCGGTTTCTGTCGTGATAGATGTTGTTCTTGCGGGCTCCTTGGGCTGCTGGCAGCCTCGTCGTGGGTACGCATAAAAGATGCCTGTTCCGCCAAGAGAACGTGCACGAACACGCCTGGGAAGCATTCAGCCACAGATACGCCCTTTTCATTTCCAAAACACTATTATAATGGTCAGGTCAGTCTCTCATCCTATCTCAAACAGCAGGATCTCACATTATACGAAAACTTTGATTTGCATGAATCAAACTTGGCTCTAACTGCATTTACTTGAGAAGCTTGATCCACCCCTTTCTCATGTAAGTCCTGTGTGAATCAGGCCTCAGTATTACTGCCTTTTTCAAAGCTACACCAGCAGCCTTAATTTGACACAGATCATACTTTGTGAGATAACTTAATTGGAGTTCATTTTATTTAGATTAAGGGAACAATCGCCCAGGAAGTGAATTCAAAGCAGCAGTGAGAAGAGAGTGTGACACCACCGACACCACCTGCGCGCGCGAGACCAGCAAAGCGACTCCCGTCCTTACAGTTACTTACAGGCGCTGTCACAGCACAACTCTACCCCGGCCCTGTAATTTTCACCTTAGAACAACCCCATCCTCTGCAGCACTGCCAGCTGGATTTGCTGTTTGTGCCAACAGCCCGTGGCTGCAGCCAGGGTGAAGCTCAGCCTTCTGCAGAGGCAGAGTCCTACAGCCACCCTTTGGCTCGCAGGGGATGAATTAAATACCCCGAACAGGGACTTTCCAGGAGGCGTTTGTGCCCCAGAGCCAGCAGCAGCTGCAGCAGGCGGTGAGTGGGGCGAGGGACGGCACCGCCTGCTGCAGCCCTGCAGCATCCCCCCGCTCCCCCGGCAGCCTGGGCTTCTTTCCCACAGCCAGCACTCGGCTCACTACAAAGACAACCACCAGCATTTTGCACACAGCGGTGAAATCGTTTCATGATCTAGATCCATCACTGCACCATGTTTTGCTTCAGACTCTTTTCTACCCTATTTTAATGACATCTGCCTTTCAAGCACAGGCCTCTCCTCACCCCCTCCCCACCAGCAGGAGCCTGCAGGGATGGTTGGACACACGCTGGAGGCTCTGCAGAACAAAGGGAGACAGTCCTTGCCCCGAGGAGCATAACGCGCTGGGCTAGAGCTATTGCAACAAAGCAGGATATGTACAAAGTAGGGCAGAAAGAGAAGCCGTAGTGAACTGGACTGTAACGCTTTGAAGGCATGTTTCCACCTGCAAGCTTTGCTGAAAGATATTTGGTTGTGTTTTGCTCCCTGAGAGCAAGCTCCATCGCCCTCCTCCCCGCGAACACGCAGGGCGAGCCGCGGCCCCGGCTGGTCTCAGCTGCTGCAGCGCCCAAACGCCGCAGTCCTGCCCCACTGCCCCGCTGCGCTGAGCGCGCACCGCGGTGCGCAGCGAGGTCTGTGGGGCACCGCTGCAGGAGAGAGGAAAGAGGGGCCGAAGCCAGCATTAGTAGCCATAAAGAAGGGCAGGAGGCCACGGGTTAGAGGGCAGGTCAGCGATGAAGGAAGCACAGGAGCATGGTAGACGCTCGAAAGCAAGGACACATCTCGGCTGGGGGCCCTCACTGTGGCCGGCTCCCCCCGTTTCACCTGGGGCTGTCAAACTCCCTTCTGTATTTTTAGCTGAAGAAGTGGTGAAACACAAGCCTGCCCCAGTCGGGCTTCTAATGCCATTGATTTAAAGAGTCATATTTCACCACTCCTCTTTCTCTTAAGTACTAACATCACACGTGTATTTGTATTAAAAAACTTACAGTAATAGCAAAGTACAGCAATTCTGAGGAAAAGTGGCAAAAAGGACAGGGTCAGATCAGTCCTTTTACATGTGGCAGATGCACCCCCACCGTGGGGCATGCATCTCTCTCTCAAGCATCTCTCATCTGCATCCAAACTTCTTGTTCCGAAGAGGGCTGAAATCCATTGTCAACATGCCCCGTACAGGCTCAGGGACTGTGACACAGCAGAAATGAAGCCACTGAAAATGTGGTAAAACCCAGTACATCTATGTATATAGCAGCTAGAGAAAGCCCAACTTCATGTGGATTTAGCTCATGGTTGGATTCTCTGATGTCTGTTAAGATTCTCTCTTGTTTGGAGCATGTTTAACATCTCTCTCTTGTGGAGAGTTGCAAGTGGCTAATTAGATTGGAAATAAGGTGCCACATCACACATCGCCCTTCATGGAGGGGCAAATAGTTTCCTTCTTGTGTGCTCAGCCTCCTGTTCTCACAAAAGTCACAGAGTATTTAAAGTTCTGGATGCTTTTACTCTCAGATGAACTGGATTCACAACTTAGGAGGGTGCACAGACAGAGCTACACGTGCACACTGAGTTCCTAAGACTCCTTAAGCCAGCCTAAGGAGGTCTCCCACTGCTGTCTCGCCTCTCCCGCAAGGCAGGGCCCGCCGCACATTCCTGGAGGCTGAGGTCAGTGGGGGTGGAGGACACCCAGCACCTCCAGGAGCAGCGAGCAGGCTCCCAGTGAAACCAGCTTACTGCACACCCACCTCAGCCCCAGACTCTTACATGGGCAGGCAAGCGTCCTAAGTAAGCATAAAAATCTTGAAGTCACGAAGAAACAAAAACCAGGAAAAAGCGCTTCAAAGAGGGAAATTCCCAGGGTTGAGTTTTACCTACGGAGACAAACCTCCCTCAGCTCCTCCCGGCAGCAGCAGCGCAGCCTGAAAGCGGCGTTCAGAGGAGGAGAGAAGAGCAGCAGCAGGGCAGGGAGGTGGCACTGCCCAGCGCACGCCTTCAGGAACACGCTGGAGCTGGGGAATGGCAACGGCCAGCCCTTAGATAAACACCACTTGGCATCAGAGCGTCCACATGAGGGACACTGCTCTGTCCCGTGGCTGAGATACAGCTCCCAGGTGCCTGCAGACATGGAAACTGGTCTGCCACCACGGAGTAACTCTACTGCAATGACTCTGACCCTGCTGTGCCTTTCCACTACACTCTTCTTCACTGGGCTCACGGGCAGCCTGGGTCCTGCTCTCCAGACCCCCTTCCAGGAGGAGCCCTGCTCTGCAAGCTGGAGCCGGTGGAGAGGGAAACTCAAACCGCCAGCCCCCAGATCACAGAGCCATCAAACACAGCAGCAGCAAAGAGCTGAACCAATCATTCCTTGATTCCATAAAGCAAAGGCACATTTCCAGCAGTCCGGTAAACACTTACCCCCTCCACGCTCCCCCTGCTGCACCACAGCCATCCCCTCCGCGCCTGGAGCTGCGGCCGTCTGAGAGCAGTGTTTATAACCTCCTTGGCTTTGCCCTGCCCTGGGCTGCAGCACTCGCTCCTGGCGAGAAGCACCTGGGAACCTAAAGGGGGATGTATCCTTGCAAGCAGGGCTGTTACTTGCGTCTGTGCTTAATTAGGTAACTGAAGCCTGACATTTTCTATGGGAAGAGCTGTGTGAGGAACAGCTGGGAAGTGCTCAAAGCAGCTTTCAGAGGCCTGTTAGGTGGTGCTCGGGTCTATCGCTACTTGGAAGCCCTTATTTCTTCTTGTCTTAGGAAACGGAAATTGCATGCATGCAGACTCAGCTCTTACGGGGCAAACGCCAGTGGAGCAGGATTTAGCGCTTGGTGCTCTGTGGTTCTTCACTGCGCTGCAGGGAAAAGAGGAGGGATGTACCAGAGAGCAGAGAGAGGCAGGGCCGTGGCGGGAGTGTGGAGCAGAGGCTGGCAGCAGCCACCTCTTCAGCCTGGCCCGGCTTCGGTGCCGGGGCACAGTCTGATAGAGGGGGCACGGTCTGCCTGGAGGCTGTGAAAGGCGGCTTAAGGTCCAAACTGGGGGTGCCCAGTGCCCTTCCCTGCCCAGGAGGAACCGCTAATGCCAGGCCATGCAGCAGCCTGACGAATGGCTCCTCCTGCTGAAGCCCCATCACCCATGCAGGCGGCCTTCGGGGCATCTGTCCTTGGAGGGGTGGCAGTGTCACCCCGTCCCTGCCAGCTGCACCCACTCGGGACCTGGTGCCCGAGCTCAGACCTCACAGCTGCTAACTCGGAGCTGCCAAAGCCTCTCCTGCGTCTGGTCCAAACTCTCACAAGCTTGATGTCAACCTTAACCACATCCATTCCCTTCTTGCGCTGCGGCTGCTGCCCTGTGCAGGGACCAGGTGGCAGGAGGAGGAAGAGGAGGAGGAGGAAGAGGAGGTCTCAGCGACCTCCCCGGGTGCGGGGAGGACTGTCTGCTCACTCCTGCTCGGCCCAGCTCCACTGCCGGCTACTTCTAATGACACATCAACAAACACATAACAATCTGTCTGAAGGAAAATCACTGAATAAATTACGTTTAAAAATACTTCTCTATTTCTGGATAGGCACCACTGTGCTCCAGCTCCTGCAGAATTGTCTGAAGCCCTCGTGTTAATTAATAAACACAAAAGATTAATAGACATCTCTCTAAACCATGCTTCTTACAGAAGTATAGACGGATTCTCAGCGTTTGGCTTTTATTGGCCAGCTGATGCATACCTCCTGAAAGGGAAAAAAGTGAAGGCAATATATAGTATCCTGCTGCCGGTGGGTTCGTCCCTGCCGTGTGCCCCCCGGGGCGGGAAGTGGGGTGGCAGGAGCAGGGCTGCCTGCCCGTGACGGGGCAGGGGGGACCAGGGGTGGATTTGAGAGATGGAAGATTTTAGGGAGGCTTTTGCTCTGCAGGCTGCAGGCCCTCGTGCTGTGCACATCCCTGCAGAGTCACGCTGGCCTAATTATGTCTTCAAGCAAACACAGTGTATTTACTAAATGTGCAGCTTCTCTAAATTTGATTAGACTGTGTGTACAAAACCCACCGCCGCAGCCATGCGCAGACGCTCGCCGTGGCCAACGCCGCGCTGGCCAACGCCGCGCTGGCCGCAGGGGAGCTGAGTGGCAGAGAGACCCTGAGCCGGGGGGTGACACACACACACCGCTCCCTCTCCCAGCCCTCAGGGTCTGGAGGCACAGGCAGGACCTGCTGTTCACCCCCCTTCAGCAGCAACACCGGGCGTTGTGCTTGTGGGTGGGTAGGAGGACAAGCTGTAGCTTCAGATCTATAATTCGCAGCAGCTTGTAAGAGGCTCCCCCTCTCCCTGCCCTCCAGGAGCTAAAAACAGCCTGCAAGGTCCCTCTTCCTGGGCTGTGGAGGTGTGTGGCACCCACTGCGAGGTGCAGAGCTGCAGAGGCGTTTCACAGCCCCCCGGGAAGCGCTGCCGAGCCCCTGCCCTCTCCAGGCACACGCTCCCCATCCCCGGCAGTGCTACCTTTAACCGCAGCCCGGTGCCCCTGTGGCACTTGTAGGGAGCATGGGATCTCCAACCCCTGTGGGGTCGGCTGCCAGGGCACTGGGCTGCATGGTGGGATGAAGGACGGGGCAAGGAGGACAGTCTAGAGCACACCAGGTGAGGGAAGAAGCTCCTCTCGCTTGCTGACGCTATTAATCGCCGTTAGTTTGAGCAGAGAGCCCAGGGGGATGCAGAAAGGAGAGCTGCCCCACCAGCACTGTGCCAAAGGGGACTTCTCAGGAGCCCATGGCCAAACCCACGCGGGATGTGGGTCCTGCCGGAGAGCCACTGTGCACAGGTGGCAGGAGGGCAGCCAGCCTGGAGGACACGGTGTCCTGGAGGGCAATGCCCGCTCTGGAGTGACTCCTGAGAAAGAGTGGAGACACGGATGCTCTAACATCTCCGTAGTTTCAGCCAGAAGCCTGAAGGTCGCAGAGCTCCGTGAGGAGGTTATTTGATGCAGGCTCCCTTCCCCACTCTGCCACTGACTGCTTTTATGACCTTGAAGAGTCACCCCACCTCTGTTTTCCCCCCTCTTTAAACAACAGTAATTATATCCAACTTCATGGAGTTCTTTGTGATGTAAAGGTATTAAATGCAAAGCTTGTTTATATGTTAGCGTCTCATAACCTCCAGAACTGGAAATAACCAACAGTGTTAAAATAGGTGAAACTCAGTACTGGTAAAAGGCAATACTTTTTTCACCAGTGCCTTTATGTGTTAGAAACTCACAGCCAGGAGCTGGTGTTAAAGTGGGAGGAGGAGCCGTGCACATGCAGGTAAACACTGAAATCTGCCCGATTTTCCTCCAGAGAAACCAAGCGGAGGAAGGATTGGAGCGAGGTGGTGGGAGAGACAGGGGCTCTCACCAGGCACCTCCCGCTTCTCACCATGGCACGCCGTGCCGAGCCCCGGAGTGGGCAGCAAGAAACGCCGCTGTAAGCCCCCCCTGCTCTCGGGAGTGACAGCGTTCATTCCTGATCGGGCGCCGTGGCTGACAGCAGCGAGCCTTCTCTTGGAGGAGCGCCTGGCTGAGTTCCTGCAGGGCTGGGCACACTCCACCTGTCCCCGGGGGTACGATGGGGACAAAGTGTATTTGCTGTTTGGTTTGGGATCCATTTGAGCTCTTTTCTGAATCAACTTTGGAGATGGGGGAAGCCGAGGGTGGCAGCTCCCTGGGGAGACACGTGTGCACAGCCACTTGGCCCCAAAGAGAGGACGGGCACATCAGAGCAGAACTGCTTCTGCTCTCAACGTTGTTTCACAATTTCCAGCTTCATGATAAACCATTTTGATTAAAAGACTCTCACAATACGTATTTCAGCAGTTTCATCCCTTTGGCACAAGGCATCCCTCCACGGTTAAGGCGAAGAGGGCTCCTGCACCCGGCGGGACTGGGGCGGCAGCAGGCGACGCCGGCCATGCCCAGTGCTGGCAGCTGCCCGCGGAGCACAGTCCTGCAGACCGGGCTCCCCGCTGCATCCAGCCTGGATTTAATTACAACATCGGCATCAAACAGAGACTTTTTAAATGAAAGGGAAGGACTAGCAGCTCTCTAGCTCTGCCTTTATTTTTTAACCCCAATTACGAGACGCACTGCAAGGGAGAGGCGGTGGCAGATAATAAAGTTCAATGGGATGGTCTGAGTGTTAAGTGGAGAACCAGGAAAGCCTCACATCCCGATCCCAAATTGGACATTGATATGCTGTGTGGCCTTGTCTCCTGGTTTTCTCCATGTAAAGTGGGGGTGATGCTTAGCCCAAGGGGCGTTCCACAGAAGAATTAGCATTTGGAAAGTACTTTGAAGATTTAACGTGTTATATAAATGCCAAGTGTTAGCATCATCAGCTTTTATATTGCAGCAGAACCCAGAGACTGCAATCAAGATCAGAGCGTCACTGTACCAGGCAATTTAGAAACTTCTGCTTGGAAAAAGCCCCTGTCCCTGCCTCGGTGACCCGCAGCCTGTGTGCCCCGGGCAGGCAAGGGTGGGCTGGAGCCGCTTCCCACGTCATGGGAAAAAGTTGCCCAGAGCTTTCGCACATTGGCATTCCCAAGGGATGCACGGCACAGCCTCCACGGCCACTCATCACTGAAGAGGGGTGAGACCCAGCCCCTCAGGGAGCCCAGAGAGTCCCTGCTGCCTTGGACCACTCCAGAGCCCTGGACCCCCCAGGCACGCCCAGCACCACTGGGTCCCCCGGCCGGGGCCCTCCCGAGGTGCCCCACGGGGCAGCCGGGCGCTGGGGCGGCAGATGCTGAGTTTCAGTCCTGTCTGTTGTTTGGATAGTACAGCGAAAGCAGACTGGCCCTTAAAGTTTAGGAAAAATTGAAGTACTCGCAAAACAGATTTGATCGGAGATTAGCATTAACTGGGTGCACAAAACCAGCCGGTCAGCTTCATTTCCACCTCCTGCCCACCGCGAGGGATTTCATAATCCTGTTTCCTTTCTAACCAGATGAAAATACAACATGAGTGTTAATCACAGAGCACAAATATGGAAGAATATGTTAAAAAGAAATACAACCTTCAAAACCTTTGTTTTCAATGTCATGCATTGCATTTAAAAATACCCGTAGATGAGATGATGTTATTTGCAACATCATTCATTAAAAAGTGTGCACTCAGTCATCCAGGCACAAATCAACATACGACAGACTACAAAGAAATACCAAAGTAAAGGGAAACTTGAGATGAAACAGTGAGGTCACTGGTTTCTTGCATTATCCTGAAGATGTTTGTCAACATTTGAATTTAGCCAAACTGCTACCACTTAAAAAAAAANAAAAAAAAAAAAGGAAAAACTTTGTTTTGACAAAATCAGGGGATGGGGAGGGGGGGGCTTTTGAAAAGAGAAACACATTAACCATTTCCACTCCCTACTTCTGAGCTAGTCCTGCTGAGAAACAGATAGAACGTATGTGCAGTCTGATGCCATTATCTGAGAGAGGATCAAGTAGAAGCCATTCCTGCAGATTTGCAGTATTCTCCTCTAAAATCTCTAGTGCTTTTAGGCTGTAAACGCAGGACTGAGATATGGCAGGGGTGGTAGGGAAAACTATCTTGGATCTTCACTACATCTACTGCTCTCTCCTTAGGCAATCCATCGGTATGTGCGAGCAGGGCAGACCTTGAGATAGGATTCAGCTGATAAAGTGAATGCAAATTACAGACACCATGAAATGCCCCCTGGCCCTCCCCTGCCACGGCCAGTGCCTTGCTGGGGTGAGAAGGTGCTCGGTCAAACCCCCGCTGCTGTTGTTGGGCTCGGGTCTCACTGCCGCACGTGGGTGCCCTTCCCACGGGGAGCAGTGCCGGCAGCTGGACGCGCTCAGCACCCAGTTGTGGTGTCTCACCCCTGCACAGAACCCATCGCCCCACCAGCGCGGGAGCAGGAACAGCCGGGAGGGGCTGGAGCCGAGGGGATGGTGCTGGTGGTTGCACGGGGAGACAGCCCCGGCCCTGCTTCACAAACACTCCCTTTTCGATTTTTCCCTCTTTTCCCACGGAGCAGTTGCTGTTGAGGTGAGCATCCGCAGGAATGAGCGGCTGGAGCGGTCACTCCCCGTTTCGAGCGCCGGGTGCAGAAAGCCAAGGCTGGGTCGGGTCTGGCACACGCTGCCCGTCCCAGCAGCCGCCGCGGCAGGTCCCTGCGCGAAGGCTGCCGTCGGTGCCGTCGGTGCCCCCGGCACATGCGGGGCCTCCCATCTGCGCTGCGGGGCCGCACACCCGCCGCAAGTCTGGACTTGAATCCCGAGGTGGTGTGCGCTGCAGTCGCAGGCAGCGTGCAGCGCCGGGGAGCTGAACAGGTTGAGTGACTTGGGGCTGTGGGAGGAATAATCGTCTTGGGTTGCTTCAGAGAGCTGAGGCAGCCAAACTGGGTGAGGATGGCACTGCCGAGCGCCTCCCGTCTCTGCCAGGTACCCTCAGAGAGTGTTTGTGTTTGGAGGGCTTTTTATAGAACTCCTGTCAAAACGAGCAGAGAACGAGCTTAATTGGGACCGATCTGAAACAGGAGGCGGCGCGTAGGTGGGCGAGGGATGTGTACCGTGAGCGGCTGCCTTCGAGCCGGAGCTGAGCGTAAACAGGTCCAGTCTGATGTTTATCGGGGACTCTCATCTCCTGAGCTGGTAAATTTTTTCCTGTCGTGTCAGTTATGATCCGCAGAGTGGGGAGCATTAAAGACAACTTTGCGTGCAGCGTGAGCAAGGCTGCGCACGCCTGCGCTGCCGTGGCCCGCGCTGCCCGTCCGAGTCCAGGAGCGGGCTGCCTGGCCAGCAGGACCTGGGGCTCCTGCCTCTGGCGTCAGCCCCAACGCCGTCCCCTCGCGCGAACTGAGTCACAGTGACTCACTTCAAACTTGGATGTGAGCGCAAACTATACATTTGCAAATTGGCTGGTGAGGCACTGCTTTGCAATGTAGGTGGGATGTATTACATACTCCAGCAGTCAAGTTCTGCTCTTCTTCCCTCCTCCCTCTCCCTCCGTGCAGGATAGCTGTCTGAGCCCGGGATTTTGGTGCGGTTCTCGCAGGCGCAGGAAGGCGGCTCAGCCCGCTCCGGTGGATGTGGCATGTGGATGGCTCCGGCTCCGCTCGTGACCGAGCTCTCCACTGAAGATGGATGATTTAGCTCTCCTTGACCTGTTGGAGTGTCCTGTGTGCTTTGAAAAGCTCGATGCCACAGCGAAGGTGCTACCGTGCCAGCACACTTTCTGCAAGCCCTGTCTGCAGAGGATCCTGAAATCCCAGAAGGAGCTCAGGTGCCCTGAGTGCAGGACCCTCGTCCTCTGCAGCATCGAGCAGCTGCCCTCCAACCTGCTCCTCATTCGCCTCCTGGATGGAGTCCGGTGTGGACAAAATGTTACCAGGTTTGGCTCGATCCAGAGGTCGGGGGTCCTATCCTCCCCTGCCTCCCTCAGGAGAGTCCCCAGGGCGCTGCAACTTCATCAGCACCGGCTGGCGACAAATCCCAGGATCCACATGGAAGGGGTAAGGAGCGTCCATGTCCTTTACTCTGTCTGTGAGCACAGAAAGCTTTCTTCTCGTGTGCCAAGAGCTATGAAACTTTCCTGTTAGCAGTAATGCCGAAATGTTTGAAGTATGAGAGATCGTTTTGTTTGCAAATCCTGCTGCTATTTCCTTGTGATATTTGACTATTTTGAGTTCATGACAACAGTACTTGCATTGGCTCTCAGGCTGAGACAAAACCAGCCTGCCCTTCTCCTTGGAAAAACTCCAGAGCAGCTGTTTTCCTCATGAGTTTTCAGGTGCTTCCTGACTTTTGGGGCATATTTCAGGCCCTTCAACTTTTGGGCAATATACTGATTTTTGACTGATAGCAATTAAATCAGTAATTGCAAAGCTGTAACTGTTAAAGGTGGAGAAAGGTATTTCCCGTCGCTGCACCTCAGTTTCCCCAACCACTGAAAAAGGAAGGAGAGCACCTAATGATGCTTATGTCCCTGGCAGAATACTTTAAGGTTCACTAGTGAAAAATATTAGGGATGATTGACTAGGCTCATTTAAAATTCTATGTTGTTTCTGTCATTTCCTTTAACAGTACAAAAGTTTTTCATGAATAATGAGGACATGGTATTAGACCTGTTAAAGGAGCTTGGCTCAGATTGAATGTGGGGTAGAGACTGACTTGTGGCTTCACCTTTCCTGCATCATACTCCTGGATTTCCATTTCTCCCACCTGAACTATTCTTCTGTACGATGTCTCTTCAAACCTCTTCATAATATTCAAAAGCCTGGTTCAAATGGCTGGTAAATCTCAGAGCATTTTTCAGGATTGCAGAGCTATAAACTTCCAGGTAGACACGGGACAGGTTTTCTCACCTGGGTGCTGGGGGTACCTAGGTGCGGGTATTGCTGTGGGGCTGGAGAGGACCCCTGTGTCCTGCGGGTACAGGCTGATGCGTGTATCCTGGGGAATCTCTGTGGCCTCAATAAGTCATCTGGGGTGGATCACACATCAAAACCAGACGTATCTCAGGAGCTCCTCTCTCAGGTTCTCCCACTGCGAAGTGTGGCAGGGTCGCCCTGAGACCCCTCTCCTGGGAGCCCTGCCTGGCCCGCGGCTCATCAGGCCAGCAGGAGTGCCTGTCCCTGCACAGCGGCAGCGCCTGGGCCAGGCGGGCGGTGGCAGAGGCCCTCCGCTCCCCTGCATGCATAAAATGCATAAAGAAGTGATGCTTTAGCTGAAATATAGCCCAGTCCCCAGAGGCGCTGCGCAGTGCTCTCCGGCGGTGCTGGGGGCGCAGGGGCGGGTGGCTGACACTGCACAGCCCGGGAGCGCTCTCCCGTCCGCAGCATCCCGTGGGTGAGCGGGGCCCAGGTGGGAGAGCGGAGCAGAATGGGGGCGAGAGCCATCCTCGAGCCCCTCCGCAGCGACCAGTGTGGCTCGGCAGCCTGCGCCGCGGTGGCCCTGTGCCATCAGCAGTGCTCCTGTGAGCAGTAGAGCCATGGCCGGCGAGACCCCTCACTGGGAACCAGCTCCCCAGGGGGGCTGCGGGGGGTTCCTGGTGCCATTCGCGCAAGGTACGAGCCACCAGCGAGAGAAAGTTTTCAGCCGCTGCCATTATGGCCGGCATTTCAGCCGAAGGTTTGTAGTTTCTTCAACTGGATTCTCCTAGCCCCAGACAAAAATTCACAAATACATTGCGCTGTTTTTCTTCTCTCTCGCCCATTCACATTTCTTTTGTGAGTTCTCAGGACAGGCAGGTACTTGTTGCTGATATTATATAAAGGCAACATCCTTCAGTCTGCAGCTCCCAAAAGTGTTTGAAGACCAAACTGCCGGGAATCGGCAGGAGTAGTGAGCAAGAAGGCTGCGGCTGCGGACGGCTCCTGCAGCGCTGGGACAGCCCTCTGACTTCCTGTGTCTCTTGATGAAGGGATATAAAAACACGTTACACTGAAATGCTCTTAAACTTAATTAGTTAATTAATTATAAAACACTGGAATCCTCGGCTGCAAGGTGAAGAATGCAATGTATTAGTCACATTTTGGTTTTGGTGGTTTTAAATACACGTGGACAGGAGCAGAGGTTACTCTGGGTGCTGCAGTGGGATGTTAATGCCTGCGGACCCTCCCCTGAGCTGGCGTCACCCGGCGGTCGCGGGCACAATCCGGCGGCGCCTGCGTGGTGCGAAGGGACCAGGCAGTGACTGACAGGGGTGACTTGTCCTCTCCCTACGTTGTGGAGCACTTGAGTTCCAGGGGATTCCTCTGAAGTAACTGGGGTGAGCAGAGGCCGCCCGATGATTTGAACTGCAGGGCAGATGCTTTTTGTCAAGAATCACAATAAGACCAATTGTGAGATCCTGCTCCACCACAGTTAATCCCCCCACAGTTGCTTTCCTGAGTACTCGGAAATGCAGTATTCATTTGCAACTGCAGCGGAAGGTCGTGTGCTCTCCAAAGAAAGACTGCCCCAATCTGCATAGTCTGCTAATTACCGCTAGTACCATACACTACTTCATGCTACAAAGCAAATAAAATTAACGTGCACCCTGCTGCACTGCAGCCAGATATGCCATCAAAAGCAGGATTCAGTACGTGTTTTGTGTTTACCAAAGAAGCCGTTCTATAAATAAACTTCCTTTACTCCGTGGAGCTGAGAAAATTACAAGCTTGATCAAAGTTTCTCTTTTCAGCAGAGATGTTTCCTTGCCAGCTTTTTTGCTCTTCATCCTCATGAGCTTCCATGAAGACAAAAAACCAAAATAAATCCCCTTGTCACCAAGCAAGTCAGGAGCACACATCATGCCGAGAGGGAAGTGCCAGCAGGCCCCAGCAGAGCTGCTGAATTAGCAGTAACACAATACTCAGTTTTCAGTCAGGAATCTCACAGAGCCATTCCTTCAAAACCAGGGAAAGTGCTATTCACAGACTATCCCAAACTATCTCTTATTTGCTACCATTTAAATCCCGTTTGGATCCCTGTGGTGCCTGCCAGCACGAGTGGGCTCAGGCTGGGTTTGCATGCATCTGTCCCTGGCTGTGCCTCTGCAGGGAGCAGGGCTGCAGAGAGGCCACGGGCACTGTCCCGTATCTGCTCCTGGGGCGTCTGGACAGGTTCTAAGATCTTTAACATCTATGCAGAGAGGACAAGTCTTTGGATTTTCAGGATCTCCACATAATAGACTGTCTGGAATTTAAGAATAAAAGGACTTGCTAGGAGGTGAATGCGTAAATAATCTACGTTGAAGCCTTTGAACTCTTAGGAACCGCCCCTGGCATGTGCCAGATGTGGTTACGTCTTGTGCTGAAGCATCCGTTTTATCTGGCTTCAGCCCCAATGTACGCTAAACACGGCTTTGCCACTGGAGAGAGAACAGAAAGACCGCGTGTGCTGAGATACACACAAAGCTCCCGTACTTCTCTGATGAATAGCAGACCTAAACTGTACCCTACACCCAGCAAAAATCCACCCAGGCCACTAAACAGCTACTCGGATGATGAACTTTGTCATGCAACAAATACAGGGCAGTGAGCCAGAGGAGAAAAATTCCGAGTATGACAGCTTGCCTTTGGAAAACACAGACCACACAAATTTAACTGTGACTTTGGCTATTTTCTCTTTGCATGAAGTGAGTGCTGTAACACCCCCCTCCAGCATTTCATGGGAGATAGACAGATAACACCTCTATTGGGATAAAAATACGCTGCACTCCAACGTCGCCACCTTCACACGGCCGTCTATATATAGTCCCTGTGTCTTGGTATTTTCTTCTCCTCCAGAAACATCTCCAACTCCTTTCTGAATTTGACAGACAGGACTTGGATCACTGGATCTTTTTGAAAGCAACATTCATGTTTGCACCCAGCAGAGGCAAACATGTTTTCTGACCCACTCTCTGTGCAAACCACCCTCCCCACCCCTAAAAAAACCCACACGGTTCCCGTGCAGTGACAGTAATTACCTCATAGCGCATGGCATGTCCGAGCCTTGGGCCGGACGAGCGCTGACCAGGCGTTGCAAACCCGGGGACTCTGGCACATGGGCTCTGCCTTGGGAGGTGCCGCTGCCGTGGGTGGCAGCTGCTTGTGCCACGGGGTCCCTCAGCTGGTAATGGAGCCGCTTTTTTTGGCAAAAAATTCCATGTGGCCTCGTGACCTCCTGGGAGAAAGGGCTTGCCTCAGTTGCCTTCACAGCCGCATCCCATCAGGGTTTGTCTCATTCTAAAAAATGCTGAGTGTGACCCAAGGAACTGGTTCCACAGTGCTGGCTTGCACCTTGTACAGGATACCATCGTACGCTTTTTTTCTCCTTTGCATGGAGTTTTAGCACTTTTATCTACTGCAAAGAGAGAGTGAAGTCACCTCGATGCGGATTGCCCAACAGTACACACCCCAAAAGCTGTGTGCGCAACAAGAACAGAGTCAAGAGCACAGGAGCAGGGGGCTTTGCAGAAGCTGCAGCCGTGAGGAAGAGCTGGTGTTACACACAGCAGGAGACCGAGCCATTCCTGCGTTTCTGTTGGAGAGGGGCGTAAGACAGAACCACGGCCTCAGAGCCAGGGGATGAGGTTCTGCTTCCCTACGGAAAGCTTAAAGAGAAAAATACCATTTTGATGGGATGGAGGATGAAACACCCAGTTGCTCTGTAAGTGGGAGGCGGCTCTGTTGTACTGAAGCCAGGCCAGGATGGTGTGACGGGCGGCTTTGCAGAGGGCTGGGGAGGGCGTGCATCGCCTTACAACTGTTCAAGTCCATTTCAGCTACTCCCCTCTGCGCTTTCCATGGTGAGCAAGGCTCCTCGCTGGGGCATGGCAATTCCTGGTGATACCACGGGGAGGGGGAAAGCCAAAGGACCTCCACAGCCCACATCAGGAGCCAGTTTCCCTGGTTTTACAAAATAAGGTAGCAAGCTGCAAACACATAAAAGTGTTTTAATTTGTTACCAAGGCAATGAGTCAGGCTCAGATGGCAAGTCAGGAATAGAACAGCAGGGTTTCTCACCTGCTAAGTATCGCGGTCAGCAAGGAGGCTGAGAGTCTGAGAGCCCTCCTTTTCTTGCCGTTTCCCTGCTGGTGGCTGGCCACCGTCCCCGGGTCCATGAAGCTGGTTGTTGGCCTGAGTTTGTAATTTACCCTCCGGAGAGAAGGGCGAGGAGGAGGCAGGTTCGGGTGCAGCTCTGCCGGTGCGCCCGGGCTGGAGGTGAAAAACGTCGTGTGAGAGGGGAGGCTGGGTCTTGGCAGAGAGAAGATCCATTCACTGCTGCTGCCTAAACCTTGTCTTACCTTCCTTTACTTTGCCCTTCTTACAAGGAAAACCATGGTGCTTGCTCTTAAATGCTGGACTTTGTTCTGCCGTTATTAATTTTCAGGCATTCAAACTCCATTTCGCACGAGGACTCCACTGCGCAAGGCACTGTGCAAATGAATAAAGAAACATGACTCTTTTTTTTTTAAGAAGAACTTTTGCTTATGAGTTTGTAAGCATACATTTGAGTTTACTGTGATGTGGGAAACCTCTATTTGTCTTGATGCCTGGACAGGAGACACAAAGAGAGGAGGCAGTTTTTAATAGACAAAGATGTGTTCTTTGGCAATCCACCCCCTTTAAAGGGGTTTCCTTTGGGGCCTGAACAACTGATGGGCCCAGAATTTCTCACTGTCTCCGCAGGGAGGAGAGAGCAACCCTCGCCTCTTGGGAAGCTGCGCCAGCCTGCGCCGTGTGTGCCTGCGCTACAGGCAGTTGCTCTGCCCTAGGAAATGGAAATACAGAAAGGGGCGAGCGGCTCCTGTCACCAGCCCCAAGGCAAGATGAGGACCCCCAAGGCCAGTCCGACAGTGACCTCCCGGGTCTTGGCAAATGCCTGAGGCAAGGCCCAGCTGGTGGCCACCACTCCATGGCAGTCATGAATTCACCACCAAAACGGCTGCTAAGCGGAGGTGGCAGGCTAATGGAGAGATGTACTGTCACTAATTAAGCACTTCCCTGAAATAATGAGAAAACTAAATCCTGGATTGTTTAGCAATCAGAAGGCACAGAGCCCTGACAGCTTTGAATGGTGGCGGGGACGCAGCACAGACAGCTTGCGCAGCCCTGCTGCTGTGGGGACAACCAGCGCCAGCATCATCCCTTCACCGTCCCCCCCTGGCCGCCACCGCCGCCCCGGCTTGCGGAGCAGCCTTCTCCCGGTGCCCAGGGCAGACCGTGCTGGGTGAGGGCGGCATCAGCGCCGCTCCCCTTCCCAGCGCAGGGAGAGGGCCCGGGAGCAGCCGGAGCAGGGCGCGGGAGGCAGGTTTCCTCCCTGCCCGGTAAACAGCCACTTCTGAGAACTGCGGTGCTGAGGCAGAGCATCGTGACTGGGCACGCCGAGGGCTGACACAGTTTGTTTTCCGTGCGGCTTAAAACCGTGACACACAACTTAACCACTGCCCGAGACTGCTGACTGCAGCAGAGACAAAACCATCTGATAGTCACCAGGAGTGCAAGAGGCAGGAAAAGGTTTGGTGCCGACACTGCAGCTCCAATGCGCTGGTCCCCAGCATCACCATGCCGTGCCGCGCGCCGGCTGCTGCCACCCCCCTCGTCTCACAGCGAAACGCGGTGCAGGCCCAGCCCCGCGCTGCCTGCGCCAGGACGCGCTGCCAGCACCCAGGAGCAAGCAGCTGCAAAGCAAAGCCGTGCCTAGGCCCAGCTCAGCAGGANTCCCTTTCAACCTAAACCATTCTATGCTTCTATGAACTCCTGCCTTGCATGTGCGTCAGCATTCCTCATGCCCACCCAAATCTCTTCTGTGCCTTCACACAGGTGAAGTGAAGCCTCACCTGGCTCTGTCCTCCTCTGGAGCTGTGGGGACGTTACCAACGGGCAGCTGGGCGCTCCCCCATGGCTCAGCCATCACTGGTGCAGCATCTACTCAGCCTCGCCCTGATAAAAGCTGCTCTGTTGTTTTCCTTAATCATTTTCCCCATTTTCTATTTCACCTTTGCAGTACAAAGCCAGAACTGCAATAGGCAAAGTTCAGCAGTGACGCAGTGGCTGCCGAAGGGGTGCTCCTTAGCAGATGGTGTCAGTGCTCTGGTCCAGCCCTGCTGTCGCCCCAGCAGCAGCGCAGACACAGCAGTGCAGAGACCAGCCCGGCAGTCTCAGCCACAGGCTCCAATACCTGCTTCTGCAAACTCCTCCAGTTGCTTTTCAGCTCTGTAAATCACACCCGCTTACACCTGTAACTCACAGTGTTGTTTTCTATACTCAGCTAAATCCGTACAATTCCTATCCCCGGTTCCCCCTGTGAAGGCCTGCTGTCTCCTGGTGCCACCCGGCCACCAGCCCCAGCCCCAACCAGTGCTGGCCTTGTGTCCCGGCCCCCCCAGGGGGGACGGGCAGATCTGGTGAGCCCCAGTACCCTCCTGCGCAGGAGGGGACTGGCTTTGCTCTCCCTGGTGCACACAGTCTGCTTGTGCTTGGAAGATGGGAGCAATCCTCCTCAGGGGAGAAATAATGCAGAAACCACCCAAGTGTCTGAATCCTCAGAATATAATTATACGAAGAGATTGAAATGACAAGTTCACTTTTGATGGTTTTGTTCTCTGTGACAAGGCTGAAGTTATCTCCTCTGCTGAAAAGCAGAAAAACAGAATTGTAATGGCAATTAATTTACATTCAAATAGCTCTTTTCATCCAACTGGATCCTAAAGAACCCTGAAACTGCTCTAGCTGAGCACACAAAGGAGACGATGTGGGGCTCATTCATCCCATCAAAATGCGGGCAGTCGGTGGCAGGATGCTGAAGGCGGCTTGCAGAAAGTTAGTAATCAGAATGGATGGCAGTTGTTATTGATTATCTCTCTTTATGAAAAGCCAGCATGTCCTTTGGCGTCAGTCTGTAGATAATAACCAGCTCTCCGTCAGGATGCGTAAATCACTGCTCGTCAGGAGCGTGGCGGGGTTGTGCTCTCAGATCTGTCCTGGAGTCACTGTCTGCCTCCAGGCAGGTCATTCCCACTTGCCCTGGTGCTCTCCCCATGGGTAAGGCAGGGATCGTTTTTGCACCATCACCCCACCTTCACCTGCGCGGTCTCCCTGGATCGCCCGCTCTCCAGGGCAGGAATCACTGCTGTGCTTGCCCAGTGCCTGGCACAGCAGCCGCCTGCAGTAACACCTACCGTCCCTGAGAGTGGGGACCACTGGCCATCTCACCCTTCCCATGTGAGCAGCAGGGTCAGGACACAAGCTCTCCATCTCCTACACACATCAAATATTCTTGCTATTTCCATGTATGCTGCGGAACAGCCTGTCCCTGCGCACTAAAGCAGCAGCATGCTTGTGCAGAGATGGACGGGTCACCCTGGGCCAGTTGAGAGCAAAGATGCTCTAACGCTTCTTCAGCCACCCTGGTACCCCTCTAGGGGTACATCGTGGCTCTTGGGCAGTGAAATGCGCCCTCACCTATTGCATACCACCTCTTCACACCATGCAGTTCTTTAAAGAAAAGGAGACAGCGTTGGTAGGAAGAGCTTCCTCCATCCTTTGGTATTGACCCTTCTTTGCTCTGCAGTGGCAGCTTTCTGGGTAGGAGGTTTTTTTCAAGCACCTCAGTACAGTTTAATATTTAGGCTGCACTTGAGCTCCTGCTATCCAGGTGTAGAGCCGGCACAAGGGAGTTTCGAGGTTTGCAGGATCCAATTCGACATGTTTCCCTGAAAAGCAAGCCCTGGCGAATCCTGACTCCGACACCCCTGCACTGCCCTGTGCAGCACACTCGAGTGCCAGTCCCCTCCCACGAACACCAGTCCTGCTCCAAACAGCTCCAAACTGAAAAATAATCAAAAAACACTTGCAAACTGAACCCACAGTACCTAGTGGGAGAAAAATCAACCTGGAAGACATCCAGTATTGGATTTCTCTTCTTCCTGGCACTATCCTAGAAATAAATTGTTCCTCTCAAGGAGGCTGTTACGTGTTACAGAAATCACATATCTACAGGAATATCGCTGCCTCTGTACAGCATGGATATTTAGCTCTTCTGCACAAATAATGCAGTGCTGGGGGTGGGAGGGGAAGGCAGAGCTCATGCGGAGCACTGGGCTGCAATCCCCCCTCCACACAATCTCTGTCCCCTCAGACTTTCCAGGTGACACAGCTGGGGCTGGCCTGGCTTCTTGCAGTTCATTTGCAGTGTCCTGGGTCCATTTCTGCTCCACTGGCTCCTTCCAGGGTGGGACAGCCCAGCAGCGCCGCTGCCACTCCAGCTAGAGGGGCTGGGGCTCCCCCGACATCCCACACCTGAGCTGGTTCTCCTGCGCAAGGTCCTGGGGAGCGACTGCGTCCCTGCACGTGGGGCAACACCCGTGAAACCAGATGAGGATCAGGCCCTCGGTATTTACCACAGAGAGATGCAGGCGGCGGGGAGGAGACCACACGCTTTGGGTGGTTGCTGCCTTCGAGGGACGAGGTGCAGCGCAGAGGGACTCCAGGGCATTCCCTGTGCAGACTTATGAAAATCAGAGCTGGGAAACCTCCTGGGTGCAGGTCCAGACCCGTCAGAGGCCATTCCCAATCCATCTGCCAGCAGCCTCCTCAGCCCCATGGGTCTGGCTCTGCCACTGGAGCCAGGAGGGCGCCCGCTGAGCTTTGGGGTGCTGGGTCCAACACTGGTGCTGGGCAGTGGTGCTGCAACGGGGATGTCTGCAGCAGCCAGCGCTCCTGGGGCTGGCTCCTGCCCAAATAGCTCCTGCTGTCCTCCTTTGCCACGCAGTAATTCAGAAGGAAACACCCCTGGACATCGACAGCAATAATTAGGATTAATTTGTCACTTATGCCATGTGTTCATCTAATGCAGCTGTGGATGTTGGTGAAGTCAGAGCATCTGGGAAATGAGAGGATCCCATCTGATGCCGTGAGCTGGGTCTCGCTTTAGCTGTTCGCAGTGAGCCTTGCTTGGAATCAAGTGAAGGAGTAAATGGAGCCCGGGTGGGTGCAGGGGCTTTTATGGCCCCGTCCTCACACTCATCCTGGGATATCGCAGGCAGTGCCTCGGTCTGCTCCTGCAGAGACGGTGTCAACGTGGGGCCATGCTGCTCTTCAGGGAGCCTGGGACAGAGTTCCCAGGCGTTCACAGCCTCCATCAGAAATCTCTCCTCTTTGTTGCTCTTCCTGGCTTGGCTTTCTTCCTTTCTTGGCAATTTTTAATGTCTCTCCCTGGTGACCGGCACCCCAGCTGGCCTCACACACTTCTTTTTCTTCTCCTTTTTTTTTTTTAAATACCAGTGCTATGACTGTGTGGTCTTACATTAATCCGCTGCCAATAACGAGGAAGTTATAACTATCTCATTTAAGATAATTATAGTGTGCATTTCTCCCAGCTATGAAGAGATGCTTTGAATTCCTTCCTCACATGTACATATTTTTAATTTGCTTCTTTGTTTTGTGCGGAGGGAGACTCAGATATATTGGATGGCTGCCCTAGCACAGCTGATGCCAAATGCCAAAAATAGTATTAAAAAAAATAATCTTTTCTCCCTTATTGACCTCAAATCCAGTAAGAATGGGGACAAGGCATTGAGAAGCATCTGCCATGACCAGCCAGGGAGTTTCTGGCTCCGCAGCCCTGGGTTCACCTGCTGCGTTTTCTCTCCAGGTCTCCCCCAACAGCTCCGCAGGCAGCTGGGGGGCACCTTGGGGCTCTCGCCACTCCGAGAGCCTGAAATAGCTCCTGGGGAGCATGGGGATAGCAGGGTCGTTCTTCACCCAGGAATGACAGACATGAAAACAGAGGGGGAAAAAAGTCAGAAAAAATGGGGCAGCGTTGGGAAGAAGTTACAAGCACCCAGAAAACAGAGAAGGAAGGGCTTCTCTGGGAGAGGCCAGGCTCTCTGCAGGTCTGGGTGCACGAGCACGGACTGCCCTCGGCCCAAGGATCTTGGCAAAACATCCTGTTGGTCCCTGTCTGCTTGACAGCCTGAAAAGCAGCAGTGGGCAATTTGATGTCCTATGGCATTCCCTTCTTCTACTCAGCTTCCCACTGATTTTAGAGGCTTTCACACAGAGGAACATGAAAGACTCTCCTCTCTCTATTTAATTTCGCGACACTACTGTAGCTGCAGTATTGCATGGCACCATGGGAAAAAAGCCTCTTCCCTTCTTGTCTAGATCATCTTGTCTAGACCGTGCTTTTGCCAAGAAAGGTGGGACCAGATGATCCTTGAGGTCCCTTCCAGCCCAGTACTCCGTGATTCTGCGGTTCAAGAGTGAAGTTTCTTCTTTGTACTTGCTGCATTTCTGCTACTGGACAGCAAATGTTCTACACAAATTTTCAACAACCTTTTGTTGAGTTTTTCACAGAGCTTCTCATAGTGTTTTCCCAACTGAATTTGAAGACAGACACTGAACCCTGCAGCAAGGGAGCGTGCCAATATTGGCAATATTTGGCTGAGTATTTTTCTGACACTGCCTTGGATTAACAAAAAGCAACTGGACATGCTAACGGGAGAAAAATCCATCAAAACAAATCCAGTCCCTCCACACCCCACGCCCAGGACCGTGTCCTCACCCGCAAAAGCCTTTCCCTCTGCCCTCAGCCCAGAGTGAGCTACCTCCAGGCACACCTTGTCTTTATCGCTGGGTTTAATTAGCACCCAGTTTCTGCCATTGCAATTAACCTACTTTAAATAAAGCGAAACAGATGCCTTGCAGAGGATCTTATGCATCCAAGACTGGACAGAAACCAGCCAAAGCCTGAGAAAGAAATCAGATTTGAGATACGCCCACAGCTGCCTGTGTTCTCGCAGCAGGAGGAGCGATAAGCACCCAGCTCAGCTGCCCCTAGAGGGTTCCTGCTGCTTCCCCAGCCTCAGCGGGGTGGTTTGCTGCCGGTGGGTTAGGCGCTTTTCTTTGTCTTTCCTGCATCTCATGAACACGTGAAAAAATGGTGACCCTGATGTACGTCTCTGAAAATCTCAGCTTGAAGATTCATTTTGTCAAAGGCCTGCAAAGCAGGAAAGCACCCTGTACAGTAAAAACCACACCGGTTGCTCTGTGTGGGTAGATAAAGGTTGGTTTATATCCTAAATAAAGTTGGGAAATCAATGAGATATTTTTGGCTCAGTATCTGAACAGACAAACAAAATTTAAAAAATAAGCAACAAAGACAGACTTTGGAAAAAGTACAGCTCAAAGCACCACCAACACTATAATAACTCTTTGACAAAACATCTGTGAAGGAATGCACCAAGGTTACCTTGTGAGTGTTCAAAATGACTATCAAGACACAAAAGACCAAAATTCTGAATATTTTTTGGATGCTAAAGCATGTAAGCAATAACTGTTATTCACTTACGTGCACAGAAGTTTCACAATGAATATTGACAAGTGACTATAAGTGCCCTGCTCTATAAAGGAAAGGGGAGATTATGTCAATGGTCACCGCAAGCGCCAGGAAATAGCAATGGGAAAGGAAATCAGCCTTAGGGGGAAACCTGAAAACAGAATGGGCTGTGAGATTTGACAGGGCACGGAAGCGGGAGGAAAGGGTTAAAGAGGAGGTGAAGAAATGAAGGTTCTGACCATGGCTTGAAGAAGAAACAGCCCATCCATTCAAGCACAGAGGGATGAGCTTCAGCCAGCCCTAGTGCCACAAACGCCTCTCCTACCTAGCTTTGTTACTTATTCCAGCCTGTTTGCCTCATCCTATTTCTTGCGAAGAAAGAATATTCCAGACTCTCAGCATCCCATTGCTTGTTCACTTTTCCCAGTTTGAAATGAAATGCATACCTATTACTGAGTTTCTCTTATTTTTAATATATTTCCATAACTTGTTCTTGATGCCTTTTATGTTTTGCTTTATTTTCCTGTGCAGCCATTCTCTCATCATCCCCGTTCGTTTGTGCTCCTCCTTCACAAGCTCTGTTTTTGCAGTTTGCATGAGTCTTGTTTGTTTTCTGGCCACTCCTGAGGCAATCAAAGGTCTCTCTTTCTGCACTCCTTGTCCTGGTTTGACACCAGAGAGTCTGTCTCGGAGTATTTCTGAAGAACTGGCCGTCCCGTAATCTTCTGTTCCCACATTCTGTTTTTCTGCATGGGAACGTGCGTTGGTCCAGGCATATGGTGGCAAGGAGAGTTTCTGTCCTGGCACTGACACACTCCCCTGTTCCCTGTAGGAGCTCAGGGACTGCTGGAGAGCGGAGCTGGCCCGACTCTCACTTTTCAGCATTTTCCTTTTTTCCAGCAACATACTTTCAGTGTCACTAAGCCAAATGCATGAGTTTACTGCTAGCACAAATTGAAAGACAAAATGAGCTAATTAGAACTAAACATCAAACTAATTGTTTCCTGTTTCAAATGCTTTGAAGTAAATGCAGTACATAACATTTTTCTTGGTTCCTTTTTCCTACCAAGCATCAGTGCTTGGGAGTGCTGGAAGGTGTTCTCTTCCCAAAACCTAAATAATTTCCATGGAAAATTTGATCTTTTCCACACTTCAGAAAACTAACGTTGAGTTTCTCTCTTTCACCTTCCTGACCTCCCTGAAGTGGCTGGGGGGGGTGAACTCTGCAGAAATCCTTCCTGCGCCCTGGGCACTGGCACGGGTGGATGTGGGAAAAAGAGTTTATCTCCTTCCACAGGAAAAGGCAGGAAAAGCCTGAATGGGTCACTGGCACAACAGTGCATCTCCCGCGAGGTCAGGGCGGTTTGTGTGCCTATGGCTTGGAAGAACTGCAATGCAAGGTCCTACTCATGACACCGCAGCACTTGGCAGCCGACAGACAAAAACCCACACTTTGTCCATGGAGATGCAGAGCCAGCAGCCCTGAATCCCACTGTCCCACCACCATGCTCCCCTTCGCACCCGAGCTCTTGTGGGATGGGACCCGGCTCCCCGTGGGGGACCATGCATCTCGGCTGGTGGACCAGAGCTGAAGACATGCTAGGTTTGAAGCACTCGGACATGGATGGAGCTCAGATACATTTGTGATGTTGCAGATGGCAATAAACAAACAAACACAGGTTGCTTGTTGGTTCTAGGATGCACTTGAGTGGGACGCAGTACACTAGTCCAACAAATGTGCTGAAGGTATCTCCGTCTTGTCTTTAACACAAGTATGTAAAGATCAAGCCTTTCAGTATTGCTGATTTCCGAAGTACAGGACCCCCAAATGCATATCTAGAACAGCTGCAGAGAGGGACGAAAACATCAGCATACCTGCACTTCTCCCGGGAAAAACACTCCTCAGCCTGCCCTCGAGTTGTACCGTGTGGGTTCACAGCACTGAGTCCAGGCACAGCCCTGGGTTTATTCAGCCGTCTCAATGATCTGTTGCACTGTGTATTAAATTGAGTTTTCTACTATAGATAAGGGTCAGTAAAGCAGTTATTTCAAGTGAACTTTGTAGTTTCATTTTGATGAGAGTCAAGGTGGCAAAGTTCCCTCATCTCTTCTGGTTTTGGTATATCTCTTCTTTCTCGTATTATACTGCAACAACAATAACATTAAGAAGCCTCTCTTCCTGTAACCCAGATTGAAGACTGAAATAAAGTCACGGTCACACGCTGTTAAAGCAGGGAGATAACCACAGGAGAGCAGTAACCTGCACTCACCTGGCTCCTGTTGCATCCTAGACACGCACAGTCGGCCACTGCAGGGGCAGATGCCGGGTCAGCTGGATGGTGGCTGCAACCTCGGTCATTCTGAAATAGAAATTGTATCAGACATTACGTTACCTTATAGCAGGCACTAAGATCCCATGGGAAGGTTAGTTTAAGGCATTAATTGTTTCTTAATATTCTTAAACAAGTTCAGCCTGATTTTCATCTTGATACAAATTTAGCATAAGTATTTTGGAGCTTATCTTCGTTAGAAAAAGACATCAAGAAAGGATGTAGGTAGTTAATCCCAATACATGCATGCTTAAACCCTAGACCTCTAAATTTTTCCCGGTAATTACGTATACATTTGGGTAATTCTGTCTATATCGTGCACTGCTGTCACGGACAAACTGCAAGGGCTGTTTCTCATCCCACAGGTCCCGCGAGCCAAGGCCCTGTACACCTACCGAGGGCACAACCCCGGGGAGCTGAGGTTCAACAAGGGGGACATCATCGTGCTGCTCCGACAGCTGGATGAGAACTGGTATCTGGGGGAGGTCAATGGGATCAGTGGCGTCTTCCCAGCCAGCTCCGTGCAAGTCATCAAGCACCTGCCCCTGCCCCCGCCCCTGGGCAGAGCACTCTACAGCCTTGACCTGAGGAGCCGGGACAAGACCGAGAACAAGGACTGCCTGACCTTCCATAAGGTAACACCAGCCTGGGCGGCCAGGGGCTGGCCCATTTTCTTCTTTCAACTGCATGGTGTTCTGCTACACCACAGCTCCTTAGGAGCTCCCTTTTGGAAAGCTGTAAGGTTCCCAAGTGCCCTCGGACACTGCTACCAGCAGTTAAACCCCTCCACCCGCCCTGTCCACAGGCGCCCAGGGGTACGTGCAGGACAAGGGGCATCCAGAGAGGGATGGAAGCTCCCACCACCAGCAGTGATTGCAGTCCCTGGGCTCAGCTCCGCGCCCATGCTGTGGTCGCGGATGAGGAGCAGCTGATGGTGGTAGTCTGCTCTCAGGCACTCTGGGAAGATCTCTAAACGACACCTACTGACATAGTAAAGAAAATTGCTTCCAGGTCTGGGGTACATCATTTATGCAGCCTACCAGAGGCAAGTGTTTGCAGAGCAATACCTGAACTTTCACTGTGTTTCCCTTTATTCCCCAAAGGCTACAGAGCTTGTGTTTACTCTGTTAGAGGACACGCTCCTCTGAGTAAGTGCACGCCTCCCAGCAAAGTCAACTGTCCCTGCAGTGGCAAAACGAGGTGAGGCACGGCAGAGCAGAACGGAAAGCGCTGCCCAGAGGCACCAGTGTCCTCACTGAGAAGTCACCTCTTTCTCCATCCAGCTGGCAGCACAGATGCGATGGTCTCCTCGCTCTCACGGGTGGGAAGAGGAGGCAGGAGAAGGAGGCTGTCATCCAGGTCAGGTGTCTCCAGGGAGTCAGAGCTGGATGTGGGGTGGCTGGCAGGGGGCAAGAGAAATCAAATGGCCAAGAGCCAGCTGTGGTTTCTGAATAGGGGGAAGAATTAAAAGAGCAAAATCAGTTCAGCGCAGCATCACACAGCACCAGCAGCTCTGTAAAATGTGGGCTTTCGGCTTGCTAGTGCAGATGTGGAGAGGCTGGGCAGCCAGCAACCCTCCCCTTGTCAGGAGGATGCACTCATTAGCAGGAGGTGCCTTCCTCGGTTTTCTGCCATCTGCATTTGTTTTTTCTCTTTCACTCTATTTGCCTTTGTTTCAGGGCTTACTCATTCTGTTTATTTGCGTTAGGGGGCTGCACTCACCCCCACTCCTGCAGCAAAGTTCACACGTGGAGAGTTAGCACAGATCTAACACAAACACGCTTCGGCAAAGAGGCAAGAGCATCCTCCTGCCCCCCAGCCTTGGGCAGCGGTTATCACGTGAAATGACAAAGACTGAAGCAGTCACCTCAGTGACTCCCCTCTGCAGTAACCTCCCGGCAGTGCCGTGTCCTCCAGACGGGCAGAGCGCGGGGTGACCACCCAGCCGAGGCGAGTGACTGGAGAGAGCTGTCTCTCTGCAAACCAGCATGATGGATTCCTCCAGGAGGCCGAGCAGGCAGGGGAACCTCAGCTCAGGGATGCTGGAGCCTCAGGTGGATGACACAGGAGTTGCCTTTGTATCAAGCAGCCTTTAGACCACAGGCTTTAGACCAAAGCTCTGCTGCAGGCAGCTTCATCTCGTTTTTTTCAAAAATACCAACAAAACCAGCACAGGCAAACCCCCACAGCTGCCCACTCTCCCGCGTGCTGCTGCTGGCTTCACAGGCAGCTTCTGCCCCCTCACCGCCTCTCCTGCCTGGTGGATACCCCCACCCTTCACCTTCGCCCCTCCACGGGCCCTGGTCCTCCCTCGGGAGAAGGTGACGGTAATTTGGCAACAAGCCCACCTGGAAATTTGGGCAGAGTTTCACATGCAAAACCCCACAGCAATCTCTTCTTATTCTTTGAGGCAGTAGGCATCAGTTGCCGTTCAGACACATGAATGAAAGCTGAGAGTCACTTACTGAAAAATTAATACAAAATTTCCACCAGTTCAGATGGCAACTTTATGCACATGCTCTGCACGGGTGTCAATGTTCTGGCCAGCAGGAACCAGCCTTCTCTGACCCCTTCAGCCTTGGAGTCATTAAAATTTTAGCCCTAAACTTTATGCATTAGTTCAGAACACAGAAAAACATAAATTTGTGTAAAATTCTCCTTGCTTCCCCCCCCACACATGGCAGATATCCTTAGAAAGATGAAATCAAAACATCTGAAAAGTTAACAAGATTTAATTCTGCTGGGTTGCTCAGAAATGTAGTTCTTTCCAAAGAGATGTAGCTATCAGTCAATACAAACCAGCTTTTTTCCTCCAGAGTATTTCAAATACCTGCACTCCAGCAATGTCAGGTTATTTCAGCTCCTGAAATAGCGCTCTGAGCTCCTCAGCAGTATGACACCGATTACCTCGACACTTGCACCGGGGGTTTTTCACTTGATTCGAAGCTAAAATGCTGTTTTCATTATTAGTTGTGTGCGTGGCAATTAGAGAGGCATTTCCACATGATGGAAACCATCCAGCAAGTCAAAGGCTCTTCACGTCCTCACCATCAGACTCGTGTCCACGGTCCCGATTCAGCCACGCTCGCACCTTTAAATTAAAAACAAGTTTGAGCGTTGTGCTGAGTAAGGCCAGACAGGCTGGCGTTGCGGAGCAGAGACACGGCAGAAGCTGTCCCGGGGGCCTGGCCAGGCGCAGCGCCGTGGCAGTCACGGAGGCTGCTCTCCACCATGGCAGGGCAAGCCCACCCGCACCCCGACCACCCACCTGCCCCCAGAGAGGGACAGGGGCACCGAGCTCCTGCCCTTCGGGGTGGCAGCATCGCCATCCTCCGCAGCGCCGGTGAGAGCTGGGGGCACGCTGGGTGACAAAGAGGGACCTTCCCACTGTGTGTGTGGAGGTGGGCGACCGCCCGACCTCAGCCGTGCCACCCAACGCCCCGGCGGGCAGCAGCCTGTGCCGGCACCCGGGGGCAGAGCCCTCCTCCCAGCCCAGCACAGCTCACCGCTGCCGCTGGGCCCTGCAGACAGCGAGCCCTTCCCTCTCCCTCCCCAGAATGAAGCCTCCACAACAGGCAAAACCAAAAAAAAGGCAAAAATGCCAAATTCAGGCAAAATATCAAAATTCCATTTTGAAGGGGTTCTGTTGTAAGCAGCTCTCCTGTGGCTGTTTGCTGGGGTGACCCCATGACCCCCCCAGCTGCTGTCTGCAAGGGGGTGGCCGGTCCCCCGCCATCCCCAGCGCATCGCAGCGGCATTCCCAGCGCTCCGGCTCCGCAGCCTCTCCAGCTGCCTAGTCTAGACATTAATTGTATTCCTGCAGTTTAGCTTGAGATGTAGGGTGTAAATGGCACCAACAAGAATTCTTAGAAATAAAATTAATACTTGTAATCATCATAATTACAGCAAGCACTTCTTTGTGGCTATTTTATAAAAAGACACTAGTAAAACATCTTATTTGAAGCTCTAATATATTTCATAAAATATCTTTTTATTTAATGAAATCATTTTAGCTTCAGTAATTACTTATTGGAGTCTGGCGTTAACAGAAATAAGTTAGTTAGGGCCACATAAAGCCATGAAGGAATTAGAAATTAATTATGGAGAAGGCAAAGATAGGTCTGTTTGGGAGATGCAAGGCTTTTCTTGGCTTTGATGCTTAGGTCTGTGCCCCGTTTTATTGCATCTCCCGGTGTTTAGAGGGGGAAGAAAAATGCTTCCTGTTTAGGCTAAAGTTTAATTACATATAGAAATGACAATATTGCCATCTTATATGTGTACAATGCACACACTATTGTTTTTAAACCTTGCTTTAAGGAGCGAGGAGGAGGGAAATGTGAAAATAATCCCTGCTTTTAAATGATAATGCTTGAGAGACACCTGTACCCCTCCTGCGTCAGAGTCATCGCTCCTCAGCCCAGGAGCCAGGCACGTTGCCTCACATGAGTGGGTGAGAATCTCAAAGTTTTGCAATTCATTAATGTCAGCAGTAAATCATGATTAATTCCTCTGGCAGTCATCATGGTAAAAAACATTGTCATCACATGCCCTTTGCTATTAATACTGTGTGATCAGCAGTTTCCAAGAAATACTGTTTGAACATCGCCCATATGCAAACTCAGGGCCTGACTAGTCCTTCATTAAACCCAATGGGTAATGAGCCAGGCTTTTTCAATGGAAGCAGGATCAAGCCATGATTGTTTTGTCCTACACAGAAGTAATTGGGTGGATCTAATTCTGCCGGGAAAGCCACCACTGGCGAGGGCTTCTCCGAGCTCATGCCTGAAAGCCGGCTGCAGAGCTTTGACAACCTGCTGCAGGACGCACCCAAGCGTGCCAGCACGAAGTGGAA
This sequence comes from Rhinoptilus africanus, assembly GCA_013400135.1. Lineage (NCBI taxonomy): Eukaryota > Metazoa > Chordata > Aves > Charadriiformes > Glareolidae > Rhinoptilus > Rhinoptilus africanus. The sequence goes on along the minus strand of VXBO01003516.1, from coordinate 386,880 downwards.
GAGGGACATGTGCCCTAACGTCCCTTCTAATTTAGAGTTACATTTATTATAATGCTGCTAGAGAGTCAGCCAGCTCTCCTTGGCACAGTACACCTCCGCAAGCCAAAGGCTTTGACAAGAAACAAAGCTTTCGGTAAAGAACTGGGGAGGGCACTCAGCCTCAGTAGCACATCGTCTAAGCAGCAAGTTTTTCAAACCAATTTTAATTTTCCATCCAGGATTTGTCACTGAAAATGTATCAGGGGAATGACTGAGCCATAAGTTTTTAAAGATCACCTGTAACCTCACCTGAAATCTGCCCGCAGCTCTGCTGACAGAGAGGAAAAGAGGAAAAAGGGAAAACTGGGCTGTGCCAAGAGTAACTGCTGAACCGTGCCATCACGTCTCCCTTTGTCTCTTCCAGCCAAACACCACTGCAAGGCAACTCCTGCAGAGCAGCAAAAGCCACTGGTCCCCTCAGTTTAAGTGTGCATCCCTAAGAACGGCGTCTCCCAAAGCAAAGGGCACAGACTCGCCGGCATTCCCCAAGGTTCCCGACGCCAGGAGGAAGAGCCTGCGGCAGTTCTCGATCACCACAGCCCTGAACACCCTCAACAGGATGGTCCACGCGCCCGCTGAGCGGCAGGCACTGGAGATCAGCTCCCCCGTCCTCATCAGCTCCAGCAACCCCACCGTGGCCACCCAGAGCAGCGAGAAAGCGGAATTTCCCTATGGCACCCCTCTCCAGGTAGGGAAGCGGCGGCATGGATGCTGTAGAAGCGGTATGAGTCCAAAATGCAAATCCTGGGTAGAAACACTTGATGCGCAGGCAGCAACGCGAGAAGCTAAAGCCCAAACGTGCAATGACAAAGGAGCCATGCTAATAGTGTCAGTAAGGTGTCATACACGTCAGGCTGCTGGGATTCTTTTTCCCCTCCTTTTGAATTGGAACGGTTTGTCTTCAGAGTTCAGGGACCCAAGGGAATTCATAAAAAGAGAAATTAAGTTATCAGAGTAACTAAACATGGATAAAACACATTCCCATCCTGATTTCTGCCCTACTGCAGTGAGCTCCAGGTGTACATTGGGAGAAAACAGACCTCAACTTGCAAAACAAAATATTTTTCATTTTAGAAAGTAGTAAGGAACGTGAATTCCAGAGGGAGCTCACTCACAGCCACGTATGTGTGTGCTTGTGTGCCTGAATTCACACTGCACGCAAACACCTGATCTGCTATACGATGATGTAGATCAAAAATAGGCAGTTCTCAACGTTTGCAAAATTAAAGCTAAAACCTGCATTACTTTGACAATGAGCCTTTCTGAGCTCTCACAGAATTAAGTTGCACCAGCGCGGTAGGACCTGCAGAATCAGGCCCTGGATTCTGACAAATAAAAGCCCAGCACGCTCAGTGAGGAAGCTGCGTTGTGCTGAGCAGGTCTGTCCCACCTGTGATTGCTTGTTCATCTAAGCCCATGCTTAAAAGGAAAGTAGAAACCTGCTCTTTTTATGAATTGATATTTCAATTTTTCTGGTAAGTCTCAAGCATACAAGGAGTTCCCAGCATCCCCATTGCTTATCCTCAATAATAGACATTGGGCTTCATCAAAAAACTTGATTAACCCCAAAATCTCAGCACAGGAGCTCACCTGTTTGTGTATCTCTAAACACCACCTTTGCTCTGCCCACCGGGGCACATGCATGAAAGCCAGAGCTCCGTTACCATATCCTAATCCACAACATTTTGTCCAAAGGCACGCTGCCTACAGGACAGGCTTCCTTACAAGTTGCCAGTTCAGCAGCCGTAACACCCCCAGAAACAACGAAGCCTCCCGCTGCTGCTGAGCAGGTGCCTCCCCTTCTGCACAGCCACGGGGTCCTGCCCCGCCGCGACTCAGTGCGCTGCCCACCCCTACCCACCGCCAGAGGAGCGTTCTGCAGGGGAGGGCAACCACACAGCCCCCACCCGCCTGCAGGCGAAACCCGCGACGCTGCTGAGAGAAGCTGAATTTGGGGCTGAAATAGTAAACACAGACTGACCTTTTGGGTCTATATCCGCTCCTCACTTTAGGAGGCAAAAGAGTCTCATTCCTTCTTCACACTCTGACTAAAGATCTCAGTACAGAATCTTCACAGGTCATCTGAAATGGGAGAAAAAAGGTTTTGTTTAGATTTGTATGACATCTTTCATATTCAAGGCTGCTCTAACGTTTTATAAAGCAATAAGCCAGCCCCTGGTAGTGCGGCATCTGTGCAATAAAACCCAGCAGGTATTTTGTACTTAGCAATAGCCTGGAAAGAGCCCTGGACGTTAGATCCTGCTTTACGTGAGAGGAAATGAAGCTTTACAATGGAACTATAATTCAATTGAAATGGCATCATGTCTCACAAACCCGATATAATTTTACCAAAAAATGTCTCAGTGTGAACGACTGTCAACAGCAGAAGCAACAGAGCGGATATGTTAACGTGTTGCCTTGGAAGGGCTGGAATTTCCTTTCTTCTAAACAATAGTGCTGCTCCCAGACCTTTGCAGGAGGATCTGTGTTGTTCGCAGGGCCACGCCAGTTGCAGCTTTTCCTTTTCCCACCTCTGGGTTTGGGTTGTGCTGATCGACCTGCAAAGTTGAGATTCTTTTGCTAGCGCAGATACGCACTGCCAGGCCGGACCACGTTGGCCATATCCCACTGAGGTCACTCAGCCTTTTTCTTACTATTAATCAGATGGGAAAGCTGTGGGGGTGAATTTGTTGATAAGGCAGCCCTCATGATGAGAACAAAGCTGCAGGATTGAGGAGTAATGGGAGAGACAAGAGCTGATGCGGCTCAGCAGCCTGGGGTGGAAGTTCAGCTTCAATACTAAGTGCTGAGACTGGAAAAACAGCAGCGCACCTCTGAAAGCGTGGTTGTTCCATGGCAATTAGTTTTATATACACAACATTACTTGGAAGGAAAAGATCTGTGTTTCTTGGGTTCAAACTACTCCAGATAAAAGAGGAGTTTGGAAGTAACAGTTGCGTGCCTACTGCCAGCCCTGAAAACTCAGCCCCGGAGTACCAGCATCAAGCTGGGGTCTTCCGCTGTTAGCAATATAGTAAAGAAGAGAGTGTGTTGAATCACATCCTTAATTGCTTCCATGCACTTTCGTGCTCCCCAGTAAGCCTGCAGAGGTTGAGTAGCCCGGATCTTTGTGGGTGGTCCCCAGTACGGTGCAGCAGATGGAGCCGAGTCTACGGCTCAGCTCAGCCATGCCGACGTCGGGCTGAAATCCAGCCCAGGGTCCCCCCGGGTGCCGAGAGCCTGCGCTTGCACCCGGCCGTGCTGTGTAAGGAGCAGCGAGGGCAGCACTCGAACCGCCCGGGAGCCAGCCCCAGGCTGCACAGCCTCTCTGGAGGAGTTCTGAGACCTAGTGGGCAAGACCGAAGTAGGCAAGGATTTAACCGGTTAAGTGGGAATTGTCCCAAGACAAAGCCCAGGGTTGGATAACCTTAGCTGGCAGGCAGGCACCTGGGTGATGCTGAGCAAGGAGAGGGTGGCGGAGGGTGCTCCCTGCCCAGGCCAGCACCGATGCCCTCCTCCGAACAGAGGGCTGGCACGGGGAGGGAGCAGGCGGCTGCCCGAGATGTGGAGCGGAGGCTGCGCAGGGTTAGCAGTGAATCACCGGCAGCAGGAATGTGCACCGCAGCATCTGCCCTCCCTGGGAGCCAGGGAATATCTGCCTCCCCATCCGGGGCTCCATGTGGAGCCCAGAGAAGTCCAAGAGCAGCCACAGCCCCCAGGATCCACACCCAAACACTGGGGCTGCTCCTGAACTGCCCCACCAGCAGCACCCTCGCTCCCCTCCATGAGCCAGGTAGGCGCTCGCTTGCCCTCCTTGGAGCTCTCCGAGCTGCTTTTCTCCTTTCAGACAATGACCCAGTTTCGTTCCCTGCCTGAGATAAGGATGTAAGGCCCCATGAGACCAGCTGCAAGGAAAGGAGCTGTGCTGCAGCCAGCTTTGACACTAGCAAGGTTCAGGATCACAAGACAGGGGGTCTTGGCATCAGGGATGGGGCAGCAGGGCAACCTTAGTGATCAAACTGGAAACCAAGTGACCCTGCTACTACCCTAGCCCTTAAATTCCCCTCCTCTGCGAGATTAATGAATATACATTTGGATCTAGTAATTAAAAAAAAAACAAACCCATGTTTTGAATGGATGTGTTCATTGCTTTCCTTGGTGTGTCAGTCAAAAAAAGTGGGAATTTTCCAGTAGCTTGTAGTTCCATGGCACTTGCCCTAAGCTCTGAGACTACATATGTTTGATGACGAGGATGCACTAGTATCCCCCTGAAGCACCCTCCGTGTGACATGTCCCCCGTGGAGTCATGTCTCCAGCGATGCTGGCATTTGGCGGGGGAGAGGGCGCCGGAGGGGTGGCACCTTGGGCACACACAGAACAAAGTATGGCTTAAGCGACGGTGACGGGGCTGTGCTGGGTGTTTGCAGGGCTTTCCAAAGCCTGCCATGCCTGCCTGGCACTTCCACCACCAAGGATCAGGTTGGGCTCATTTTGGCCCATAAAAGGGAATAACCAGCAGCAGCCGGCACTGCCGCCTGCCCTCCTCCTGCTCTCCCTCCCCCTTGGCGGTGCCAAGCTGGGAGCCAGAACCAGTTTGCAGGGCTTGTGGCACACCGTGTCTGTGCATGTGCTGGTTGTGCAAGCGGCTGCAGCAATGCTGAGCCGTGCCCTCCCTCCCTGCCCCCAGCAGAAAGCACCAGCAGCGGAGGGAACCTCTGCCCAGTCACAGCTGGGATGATTGCCCTGTTCTGGCCGAATGTGGGTCAGGAAACACCAGGCTAAGAGTTGCCGCTGCCCTTCGCCACTCGTTCAAGTGAGCTGAGAAACCTGACATCAGCCGTCAAGTGCATTTGGCTTTTCTATGCGATAAGTGATCTGAAACTTGCAGGACCCAACTTCCAGTAGCACCAATCGCCCTGTGATGGAACGGGGAAAATCTCCCTCCCAACGAGGCGTCTCATGATCACGCCTGACTGGGAACTGCCTGCGTCAGCAGGCGCTGCAGAAATCACGTTGGCGACAAGCTAGAGGGGAGATGGAGTAAGAGAGGGATTTAAGGAGAGGCAGGAGATGAAACTCTCTGTACTTATAAGGACTTCCAAGGTACTCGCAGGAGATCAACAAAAGTGAATACTGAAATCAATTATACGTGGGTGGAAAAGATTTCATTCAACCCTTTTTCCTCTCTGTTGAAAATACAAAACCAGCTTTGATGCAGGCTCTGAAAGGATCCATGCAGAGGGGAACATACAGAGATGAAAAACATCAAGCTTTCCCTCCAGAAGCAGACATTTCAACACAGGACCATCAGGAAAACCAAGCAAAAGGTTGTCATTTTGCTCCAATGCAGGAAAAAGAAACTCCAAATACCCAAATTTCAAAGATTTTGATTACCAAAATTACTAAAGCAGAATTATAATTTCAAATCAACTTTATATGAGAGCCTGGTCTGACCCTACCTGGGCTAGGAAACAAGGAACGCAAAGATGGTTTGAAGCTTACCTGCCACTCCAGGTCCAGAGGCAGAAGCTACAGTCACTGGGGTTTTTAATTAACTTGGTTTACCGGAGAGCAACAGAGCTGTGAGTCACTTCTTTTTTTTTCTCTAGGTCCTTGCAAAGCCACTGCCCCAGCACCATGGTACAGACATAACCACTAGAAATTAGATTTGAAACGAGTAAGAGATTAAAGCCCTGACAACTCGCATCATTAAAGATCCTGTGGTCTTTGCCGGAGAGCGTAACTGCCAGCCACATCCCAGCCCGGTGACTTTCCACTGGCTGAGGCTCCCCAGGGACGCAGCCGCCGCCGCGCTGCCTCGCTGGGAGCTTTGTTTCCACCCCGCGACAGGAGCTGCACGACACGGCTCACACCTCCCAGCGTGCGCAGCGCCGGGTGTCAGCCAGGGATGAGCCGCTTGCTCACAGCTCCTCACCCCGGGACACGCTTTTGTGCTTTGGATCTCGCCCTGCTAAAGAGAGCATCTCGAGGAAGCTGTCCTCTCCTCCGAAGCCATGGGCCCTGCCTGCGCAGCGCTGCGTAGGGTCCCCATCACCCCCCGGCCCCGCGGTTCGCTGTGCTGCCAGCACAGGGACAAGGGAAAAGCAAAGCTCACAGGGAGAAATCAAACGGACGAGGAGGCAGGTTCTGGGGTTGGAGGGTAATGGCCAGAGGACCCCTGCCTCAGAAACCCCTAAGTGGGTGGCTGTCACTTGACCCGCGAGATATGGAGGGGCAGGGGAATGGGAACAACCCAGCATGCTGCCCACATCCTCACCGGGATGATGAGGTCAAGGAGTCATCTCCTTGCCTCGGGCGGGCAGCAGCAGGGACGGGCGCTCAGCTCCCGCGGCAGCAGGAGTGTTGGAGGCACAGGATTTCCCTGACAGCAGAAACGGGGCTGAGGCTCCTCCCCGGAGCACGAAAGACCCCCAGGAGAGGGTAGAGGAGGCATTATGGTGGCTGGTGCCTCTCTGTAGATGCAAAACAACGGTGGGGAAAGAGCCACCCAAACCGAAGGCCAGCCCCAGCGAGGTGCCTCTGCCCCGCTCCTGGGGCGGCAGCCAGCGAGCCCCTACCCAGCACCGTCTGCACACATGGGGCTCCTCGGGACACCACAGATGTGGTAAATAGCTTTAATAATAGTTATTAAAAGATCACTGGGGCAAGGACTGTATTATTTAGGGTTTAGACAATGCCAATACTCCCAGCTGGAGCTCAGTAAATAACACGGGAAAGAGCAATGATTACACCAGGCCTCACCTGGCAGACGCGACGGTCTCCTCCTGGTTAGCAAAGTCTGGGCTTGAAATGCTGTTTTCCCAAACTGCTTCTCATTCCTGAAGCAGGCACCGGAGACAGTGAATGAATCAAAGGTACTCATCTCGTTCAGAGCAAAGCAAAAAGGGGTGAAACAACACTGAACGCAAGGAGAGGTGCGAAGGAGTGTTTCCCCACTCCGGTGGATCTCAGATACGTGAGATTAACACCAATTACAGGTTTAGGGCTCTTGGAAGCCATGGCTGGCTGGTTATGTTTATCCTGTTCCGTCATTGTTCGGAGACCTGCTCACACAGCAGGTCAGCTGTCCCAACAAGTTCCTTATTTGCAGGATGGGATAGGTACCACCAGCCCAACCGAGCCGTGCCCCAGAAAGCCTCTCGGTGTTAAAGTGACTCTTCCTCTTACTGCCTGGCCCTTTCTTTGCCAAAAGCTCCAAACCTCTTTCTCCCAAAATGTCTTTGGGGTGTTTTTTGTTTAAAGGGTGGGTGAAGCCTGTCAAATGTTTTAAGCTGCTCTTCCAGGGGCTAAAATAAGCCTAATATTCAAATTAATATATTGTTTGCTTTGCTTTCTTTTTCCCCTAGGTCAGTGCATCTTACTGCCCTGTGCCAGGATCCCTGGGGAACTCGGCAGCCATCGTCACTCTGCCCAACCTGCAGCACCACATCTCAGCTTACATGTACGTAAGGAAAGTGAAATACGCTGGGCGTTCTGCAGTTTCCCATACCTTCAGTTTAGGCTTATCCAGCCCCGGGTTCTCGTGGCGGGAGGGGAAGGTGGAGCAGAGCACGGCCCCCGCCTGCTCAGACCCACGCAGGGGTGGACGCGGCTGCTCTGAGCAGGGGGTTGCAGAGACTCGGCAGCAGGGTCGAGTTATTCTGTTCCCAGCAGGTGAAGCGCCCTTGCACCTTACTGCCTTACTTGAGTATAGATATGGAGTTCTGCCTATTTGTCAACAGTACATTTTATTTTTTTTAAAATATAAAGAAACTAATTACTCATTAAGTGCCTCAAGTTATTTATTTTAAATCAGTGAAAGTTACTGGTGTTTTGAATGATCCCATCTTTTAAAACTTTCCCAGAGTTAAAATTTGCAGATAACATATTGTGATAATTTGTTTTCCTCTAGATAAGATTCACCAGCCTGGGACTGTAGTCAGCTACCCAATAACAACAGAATAGCAACAAGCTGCCTGCATGGTAATTAGCACCTCCCCAGTATCAAGCCAGGCCTGGGCAACGCTAGCACACACCAGCAGTATCGGTACGTCTGTACCACAGTCTGGTGTTTGCTACTTTCCTGCAGTAGCGTAGGTCACCCAAGACCATCGCACACAATCCTAAGCACAAGAAAACTCCTAAAATCTTAAAATAATTTGCAGAATAAGGATTGTGTAAAGTGTTTGATAAGCTGCCTATTTTGCACAGCTCCTTTTTCAACCCTACAATATCAAACCAGTATCTGCACGACCTGCCCTTCAGGATGAATCCTGTATAAAGCAATAAACCACTGCAGAAGCAGAGCACCCCTGCGCTGAGCCTCGCCTGGCCTGCTGATAGACGACAGGCGTTTCAAGTCAAACTTTCAAGTGATTGCGCTGAACAACAGTGAGACAGAAACGTTTTTACGGGATATGAGATAGTCCTTGACTATTTAGACAACTAGGCTGCTGTTTCTGTTTCTTAAATAGTATCTGATAATTGCCCTATTGGTCTGTAACTCATTAATATTTGGGAGCAGATCACACTCCCCTTAAAAAAACCCAAGAACAATGCAATTAAATTAAATGTGTTAAACAGGAGACAAATTAAAGTTCTTAAAAGAACAAATTGGGGAAAGTTTTGAAAAATATGCCATTTTCTTTTGCTCCCGTTTTCCTGCATGGCCACACGTGGTTCACTGTAGAGAACAAAGCTTCAACACCTCATCGTAGTCTCAGAGTCATGACAGAGAGGTCCTAGAGGGGATCTCAAATTAATCTTTCTGGTCCGGTTTCCTCGCTAGCCCAGAGTAGAGCCCTGCACCTCCTCCTTCATCCACTTTATTCCCAAAGGTCCCCAGTGGCAGCGACTGAAGCCCCAGTGTTGGTCTCCGCAGGGGTCTGGCTGCAGGAGGAGGAGGGGAGGGAGGAAGATGGGGTTGTTGCACGTTGCTGTAGGAGCAGTGCTCCTCTCACCTCGAACCCCTCCTGGTGACGCTCAAGGCAAGCAGATGCAAGGCCTCTGGCTCACCACCTGCTTCAAAGGCAGAATGTATTCTTGATGCTATCGCTCGGACAGAGCGCCGTACCTACACTCTTTCACGCTGCTTTGCCTTAGGACAGGTAGGCATCAGCCCTTAATCAGTTATTGCAATGGAGCCCTCACTGCGAGGTGGAGAACAGCAGCTTTCTCCTGCTTATCGTCTGTCGCCCTTGGCTGGTTTGGCTGGCTCTGCTGGGACAGAAACCATTGATGGGATCTGGTTTGTTCTCCATTCCCGTTGGCTCTTCTTTTATTCATATACCCTTTGGCCTGAAGTTACAGGCAGTTTCTTCCCTGCACAGTTCTCTCCATAATAACGGCAGCACCCAAATACTTGATGCGAGTGGTGGTTGACGAGGCTTCAGGCAAATAGCTGCCGCTCACCCAAAGCCATCGGCATCAGCTCTCCAGCACAGTTACACCTGGGAGGTTTGGGATGGCTCCAGCCATCCTGCTCCTGCCATCCTCAGCCCTGTCTCCCCAGGTGTGTGGCTCTCCATTCCTACACGGCTCACGGACCGGACGAGCTGGAGCTGCAGAAGGGAGAAGGAGTCCGCGTCTTTGGCAAAGACCACGACGGCTGGCTGCGGGGCATGTCCCTCGTCACGGGGAGAGTGGGGATCTTCCCCAGCAACTACGTCGCTCCCCTCTTCAGGTCTGGTTCTTCTTACATGAAACAAAAGCGTGCGGAGAGGGGAGCGGGTAACACGTAGGATTTGGGGTCGTCTCGTTCTTGCATAGGAATCACTGCAAGGGATTCCTGCACTTCCAAGGGCCAGAGATTCCTTGTCTCAGGGGGAATGCCACCTGGCAGCTCTCACTCCCTTTATTTCTCCATGTACCAACTTGGCTGCACACTCCACCCGGGAACCACGTCTCCCTCCAACAGCTGGGTGCCGCGGCAGGGAGAGGTCAGGGAGTGGAGGGGGCCGGCAGCGTTCCCCCCAGAGGGGACACGCGGTCCAGATGAGCAAACAGCACAACATCAGCCTTCGCCCACTTGGTTTAAACCTGGGATGTCAACAGAGACATCAGCAGCTTCTCCCGTGATTATTTAATTCAGTCCAGCAGCTTTGACAAAGACCAAAGGTGAGACAGCCGGCACATTCTGATGAGTTAGTCTGGGAGCCAGGATGAACAGCAGCGTGTCTGTGCTCGGACTCACCTTTATTCCTTTTGGATGACTCCGGTCTTTCTTTTTTTTCCTGCCAGAAGAGAAACCACAAGCTGAAGGCTCTTCTAGAGTCAAAATACTGTCTTTAGAGCAGGCATTTAATCACTGGATGCTATTGATCTAGCTAAACAAACATGTATTAGAAAGAGCAATAATTAAAATATACAATTTAGAAGAGGGAAAAAAAATTGCCTGTGCCTTTAGCTCCCCTGAGATACGCTCAGGTTGGGCAGAGAAATGAAGAACAGCTGAGAAATGTAGTGCTCTGCTTCTGCAAATAGAAAGCAGGGATAAGTCAGGACGCCTCTCCCAGGACTGCGATTTCATTACTTGTAGCAGTTTCCACGCCTGGAAACTTGCTGTGATGGTCCAGCCGACTGCGGGAGTGAGGACGGGACGGGATGGAGGGGTGCCGGGAGCTCTGCCGGAGGGGCACCAGTGTGTGGCCGCCCGCATCCCTGGCAGGGCCATGGGCGGCACCGAGGGACGAGGCCTCTCAGCCCCTGCCTCCCTCAGAGCCTGCTGGCAACACCACAAAAATCCACCTTACATTCCCCGATCCTCCCGCTGCCTCCTTCTCCTTCCCTCACTTCCCTTTCCCTGTTTGTGTCGCATCCTGCCGGATCACTGGGGTCAGGCTGGGGCTCCCAGCGCTGTTTAACCCCAGCGTGGCCCCCCCTGCATCCAGGAGCACTGGCGATCAGCCTTCATCCCTCCAGCCTCTGATAAGACTGCAACCCCCCATCACCAATAAACAGCAAACAAATACTGAAGAGCACAGCCCACCCTACACAGCCTCACAAAGTGCTTCAACGATAAGCGCTGGGTTTGGAGCTGCTTTTACATCCTCCTTAGGAAATTTCTTCATAATAAATTGATACGCGAGTTATTTGATGAATCACTGCTCAGCTGTTAAACCATAACTCAGTCTTCCACCCCCCAAAATGATAAAAAAGGATCAGAGGGATAGTGTTTCCTTCCTTTCAGGAGTTAACAAAAGGACCTCATCACAGAATGTGGAGCAGTATTTGGCCAGTGTGCTGGTGGGGAAGGCTGACAGGTTTTTGGGGAATTCAGTGGCCTCGGGTGAAAGCCTGAAGGTGATGTCCCTAGGGAAGGCAGAGGGGGAGGACAGTCTGCGGTAGCTGCTGAGCCCCCGAGAGCTGCCCAAAGGTGGAGGGGAAGTGAGAGCCAGCCGGCAGGAGCCCAAGCCCTGGCTCTGCCTGCTCCGTCCAGCCCTGCCGGCCCTGAGAGCCCCGGCTGAAGGTCCCTCCATCAGCCGCCATGCGGGGAAGGTGCAGGACGGGGTTAGGAGGGAGCACGTCTGGGAAAATTACAGAGGGAGGGCTGGTGTCTGGAGGTCCCTTCTGCAATGCCATGGCGTTACTGTAACAAATCCTAACCCTATTTGGGAATAATTTCATACAAGTCAGGTACAGAAAGATGAAAGCCCTTGTTATAACGGAATCAGAAACTTGAACTAACTTTATCATCCATAGCGTTTCCCACCAAAGCCCTGACCTGGGACCAGTGCACGCGCATTGAAACCATTGAATTGCCTTTTAGGCAAACTCCTGCTTTCTTTACAAAACCACAAGTCTAGTCCCAGCTTATTTTCTTTTCTGTTTCAAACAGGAAATCTAATCTCTCTGACTCGAAGATGCCTTCTCTGTATGCCTCATGGACGCTATCGACCTCCTCGCTCTCCTCCCAGGGCAGCATCTCAGAAAACGGCCCCAGACAAAGCAGACCACTGAAGCCAGCGCTGCTGCCCATGCCCGTCCCCTCGCCCGGCAGGAGCACGGCCACCTCGGGACAGGCATCGCTGCGGCGCGGACGGGGCAGCACAAGGAAGAGTAAGTGCTTCAGGGGGTCTCTGGGAGGGAGATGCCAGACGTGTCCCCCCCCCAGACCATGCTGGCTGCCTGCAATTAGCAACAGGGCCATAAAAGAGAAGTGAACCTGTCCACGAGAATAGCAGCTCTCCCGAGCGGTCCCTGCCAGGGCTGAGCACATGAGCAGAGACCAGCCGTTCCCTGGGGCACTCAGCATCTCCCCACCACACGAGGGGGGACGCAGGTGTCCCCGGCTGCCACGCCGGGTTTGCAGACACAGAGTGACCACGCTGTCACCCAGCTGCATCCCCCTTGCGAAACCAGCTCTTGGGAAGGGCCTTTCCAAGGGGTCTCGTTAAGGCCGGGCTGCAGTGCCGGGGACAGACAGCGTTGTCCTGCCGCTGGGTAAGGGGCTGCACGCAAAGGAAAATGCTATTTCCCAGGCTGAGTGCAGCAAAGCCTCCCTGACCTCTGGGGATTAACCCCCCAGGCTGGCAGGGATGGGCGAGAAGTGCCCAGAGGGTCAGTCCCCTGCAAAGGCAGGTAGGGGGGGATGGCAGCAGGCTCACCCCAACCCGCCACTCAAATGGGGCCCAACATGCACTGGGTAACCAAAACCGTTTTAACAATGGCTACGGGAGGCCGCTGGACATAAAAGTATCCTTATGCAGCAAAGAAAGAAAATGAAATACAAACTCCAGCAAAGTAAACGTGAACTGTACCAAGACAGTATTATCAGTCCCTAAAAGGGACTTCTCCAGTGATCTTGTAAAATCAGCAAATCCCACCTTTGAAATCCACAACCACCAGCAACTGGGCTATAAAACAGCAGCTGAAATGCCAATACACAGATACGGGGAGAAATAATCCCTAATTATACACACACAACCTTGGTCCCTAAATTAGCTTTTGTTGGTCTGAAGAAGTTTTGGAATTGTCACAGACAGCTCTTTGAAAGCTCCAACTGCACGCTCAGAAGCAGTTTTTGAAAAGGTTACTTTAGCGTATTATTAGGAATTATTAAGAAAGGAACTCAGAACAAGACAGTAAAATTCATCTGTGCCATTGGGGGAGTTCTGGCAAACTCATGCCCTGCACACTTAATGTATTTCTGGTAACTCAAAAAGCATATAGTAAAATCAGGACAAGTATGCAGGAGGATGATCAAGAGAATAGAACAACTACTACTTCAGGAGAAAAAAAAAAATGCAGCTTGGAAATATCCGAGACGCATAAAATCATGAATAGCCTGAAGGTGAGAAAGGATACTTCATGGAAAAAAAGCAGCAGGAGTTACCCAGTGAAATTGTGGAGTCAAAAGCCTTGATGTTGCACTGTACTAGAGGGAAAATTCCCCCATATCAGCTCTGTTTTTCTTCTCCTCCACAAAGATCCAATTCGTGCTTCTCACTGCATGTGCCTGGGGCTGTAGGAAACACCCTCCCGAGGATGGAGAGGGAGCCTCGGGGGGTTCCCTGAGGGAGCCCGGGGTCCCACGCCACTGGCTTCCCCAGCCGGGCTTGGTTTGGTTAATTTTAGGTTTTTTGACTCAGCACAGATAAACTCTTTGCGAAGGCTTATGCAGAGCTCAGTTGCTTATATTCTTTCCACCAAGGCTGGCAAGGTTCATCTTCAGCCCACATGGGCTGCTTTGGAACACATTTCCACGAGTGTTGGGGCAACCAAGCGCATGTTGTGCAGCACTCGCCGGCGGAGCGGCTGCTGGAGGCAGGCAGTGCCCCTGGCAGGGGGCAGGCGCAGTTGCGAGGGCCACAGTCAGTGTTTTTAGACTCAAAATGGGATTTATCTTAAGAGTTTGTTTACTGTAAAGGACTCGCTCCCCTGTGGTGGCTCTGTTAAAAAAAAAAAAAAATTCAATCTTGGTAACAGCAAGAAACTGTAGAGCAAAAGCGTGTGACTTCCCGCTCTGCAGACAGGAAAGCAGCTATGGGATGGAGCAGCCAAGTAGGACCCGCAGCCAGGGTAGGAGCTCCGTCTCTGGAGACATTCCAAACCCGCCTGGACACGTTCCTGTGCAACCTGCTCTAAGGTGGCCCTGCTCTGGCAGGGGGGTTGGACTAGATGATCTCCAGACGTCCCTTCCAACCCTGTGGTTCTATGATGCCAGGAGGGCTCAGGAGCAGGGCTCCTGCCAGCAGCTCCTGCGTTTGGCAAAGGAACTGCATGGGAGGAGGGCAGGGAACCCCCTGGCTCCCACGAGGGCCACTCTGGATTCCTGATGACTTACCTCCTTCCAACTGTTCTCACTCCCCAGATGGATCCTTGCAGAGGCCAGGGCAGGCAGGGACCCCCGTGCACGTTGCCAGCTCCCTCAGGCGTCCTCCCACGGCTGCGGGACGACCTCAGCAGTTTCAGCTTTATCAGCATGCCAGCCCCCAGCCACAAAGCATCCCTCCTGCTGCTGGCATAGCCGAGGCAGCAACGAGACCAAACTTCTCCCACGACACTTCACCGTCACTTGTGGTCCGAGGAGGGGAAAGCAGAACTCCCTCTGTGTGCAGCTCGGTGATCCTGGATGCCAAAGACCCTCCAGCAAAGAGCGAGGCAGCTCCAAAGCCACCGGCATCAGCCCCGCCATCCATCCTGGTGAAGCCAGACACCTCCCGCAACAATGCCGAGAAGGTACGGCCCGGGGAACCGGGGCTCCAGAGGGTCCCTGTCCTCCTGGGGCTGGCACTCAGCCTCAGCCCAATATTGCCCGGGGCCAAAGCCTGCGAGGGCTTCGCTCCATTCTCGCCAGGTTTTCTTCCAGTAGAAGTTACTGGGATTAGGTACCTGCATTAAGAAATCAGATATTTGTGTTGCAGACTCTGCTGTTAAGATTAAGCCCTTCAGAAAGACGAGATGCTGCAGGGATTCTTTAAGTGTAAACCAATGTTCAGTCACAATCAAATATTGAGACTTTTACGAGTTCTTAAATCAGGCAAGAATTGCACCAAGGTCCCTGAGAGTTTGGAAGCAAATGAGGAAATGCCACAGACCTGGGTGTCAGACTGCACATCAGGCTGCTCTCTACAGAGCTCCCCCCGTCTCCCTCCTGGCGCTTTGGCTGAGCCATTTGGAATGGAAACTTCTTTCCCTTCTGGCAGCCAGAGGGAAATTTCATAAAGATAAAATGGTTCTGCAAATTGCCCTAGTGATGACTTTCCCTTCCCGTGGCATCCAAAAAGAGTAAATCGCTCCACAAGCCCTGGACAGCCCAGGCGACCTGAGAGCTCCCGGGAGGAACATCCTCAGGTGGAGAGAAATGGCGGGCACCGCCGGGGGGGGCACGGCAGGACGGGCCANCCCTCGCTCTCCCCGCTCCCTCGGAGACGGCTCTGGGCCGACCCTCCGGGGTCTCCGAGAGCCGATGGCAGTGCTGCACCACGCCGCGCGTTCCCTGCTGCTCTCCTCACCCGCCACCAGCTGCCCATCGCACTGGGCTTCCCCGCAGGCATCCTCTGCCCCCGGGAGGGAGCCAGCCGCCCCCTCAGCTCATCCCCCGGTGCTCCAGGGCAGATCCCAGCAAGGAGTGGGGGTGGCTGCTTTTCCCACCGTGACCCTGGTCCCCTTCTTCTTGCAGCAAGTGAAGACGGTGAGGTTCCAGAACCACAGCCCGCCGCCGCCCAAGCGGCACAGCCTGCAGCCCTCCCCGAGCCTGCTGCGCAGCAGGACGGAGCCGCCGGCCGCGGCGGAGGCCCTCCTGCCAGAAGCCATCCTGCCAGGCCCCGAGCTGGCCCTGCTCTACTCGCCCCGGACCGGCTCCAGCCCCCTGCACCAGCGACGGGCGCTGCACCCCAAGGCGCTGTCGCTGGACCTCTCCGGGCAGCTCACCTTCCCTGCCAAGAAGAACTACAGCAGCATTTCTGCGAACTGACGTGGTAACTCCTCCGCTCGCTTCCCTCCGCACGAGCTCCTCTCCTCCCTCCCGCCAGGGGCGAGCACCCTGCACCCCCTGCCTGCCGCCTCCACTGCTCCCCTCCCGCGGCGAGGGACAGGTATTCCCCACGTCCCCACGCCGGCACCCTCGGGACCTGCAAGTCTGACTCTTGCAGAGAACTGGGGGAGCTCCCAAGGGAGCGGGACGGGACAGGGCAGCACCCATCCCTGCACAGAGCCTTGTCCCGGCCCTGCTGTGCCGAGCGCGGCTGGAGGAGCCCCACTGCCCCCGGGGCGCCTGCCAGAGGCAGACGCTGTTTGTGGCATCCACAAAACCCATGTTCTCTGGTGCGGCGTAAGGCTGGCAGTGTGGTACTGGAGAAGGAGTGGGAGGGGGAAGAGAGCGTGCAGGTATCAGAAATAGTTAAGCTTGTTTTGATCTCCTCACTGCTGCAGGAAAGCCCACAGAGATCAAAACACTGGTTCATTACTTTCCTGCTTCTGCAGGATAAAGAAACCATAAATCAAAATCAGTCAGTTCCTCGCTGACGGTTCCTGTTGCCTTTTGAGGGGGGTTCACTCAGATTTTTTTCGTTAGGTTGGTTGGCTGCTTGCTTTTGTTTGGTTTTAGTCCAGGAGTTTTAATACAGAATATAGTTTTAAAGGTGATTTGGAGAGGAAAGGGCCAATGGAAAGGGACCTGCCATTACCGCAGTCACTTAGACTCTGCAGACAGCAGGACTGAATCTTGGTTCCCTCATTGCTTGGTTTCCTCTAATTACCTGTCAGGTACCTCCTAGCAGTCCAGGAGCTCGCTCCAGCTCCTTCTCACTGCCCACCCTTTCAGACACTGCTTTTGTAAATATCCTAAGTGGAATTCATGGGTTTAAGTCTACATTAAGATGCATGAAACACTGTCTACATAATAGAAAGCAGAATTCAGCGTTCACTGTGCCACGGACCACCCCTGTGCCGGGGCAGCACCAGCTGGTTTTCAGCAGACCCCGTTTCCTCCTGTGACCCCAGGGAAAAGCTGGCAGGGTCAGAGCTGTGCCCAGCTTGCCAGCTGGGACCCGTCTCCAGCACATCTGAGCACAACAGCTTTTGGTTTTCATACTTTGTTTTTATTGCCAGTTTATAGACCAGCAATTCCCATCCCAGCCACAACCACCGACCGCCAGATCTCCTAACAGCAGTAGCTGTGCTTCTTCCCGAACTGCTGGAAAATCACATCCTTGGTTAATCACATACAAAAGCCATGAAATTACCTCCACTGGTCAACGGAAACTCTCCGAGCCACAGGCACAGCCTCAGAGGACGTTTTCCTCTGGAACTAAGAAAATGGAATGCATAAAATCATTTACTAGTCTACAGCCCCTGTTCTTTTACTCCTTCAGACTTTCCCTGCTTGTGGAGCAGGAAGCTGGCGTCTGCCTGCAGGACTTTCAGTAGCACAGAAACCACCAAGGGCACAGATAAGTTCTTCACCCTGTGCGCTCTGTCACTATTTAAACTCCTGCAGAAAAATCCTGGCAAACTGAAAATGTGAAGTTTGCCCAGGTATAAAAGGGGTGCATGCTGCAAATAAGAGGGTGAACACGACTCTCAGCAATGCCACCTCAGAGGCAGGTGAACATCTCAGAGAAGACATACTGGTGCTTTGCTGAAGGCTCCTCTTGTCCTTTTAAAACTAAACCAGAAAACTTCCTAAGATATCTCTATAACCAAGATGACCTCCACTTCTCCTAAGCACATTCAGAAAGAAATACAATTGCATTAGGTATGCCACCCAAGCTGGTGGTTTATCGCGCTGGTTTGGAGGGGAAGGAGGCTCTGCCTGCCCACACCTGGCTCCAGATGATCACTCTGCGTGCTAATGAAAGGACAGACGGCTTGGTATGACCTAATCTGCAATCCACTGACGAAGCATCTAATGCATTTCAACAGCTGACCTCCTGTGAGACACACAGAAGACGGTGGCACGGGTGGCTGGAGCTACACAAGAATTAATTATGGAGATGGAAATGCTGGCAGAGAAGGAACAGTAGGAAGCGTGAAGCCCAGTTGAATACTTGGTGGGGTCGGGGTACATAGGGAAGGAAGGAAGCGGAACTTCTGCATTTTACTGCCCCCAGCCACCCCCTGTCCTCATCTCCTGCCAATATAAACAGAGCCAAGGTCTAACGGGACCGCCGTGGTCGCACCGTTTGCTGAGCAGGGTGATGGCCGCGGCTGGAGCAGGCTGGGCTGTGCCAGGGAGGGGACAGGCCGATCCCTGCGCTCACCGTGGCTGATGCTGATCCCGAGTTCTTACACTACCCAGCGAGAGGCAGCCGCGACCCCCAGCTCCAGCACAGCCCAGTGTCCCTGGAGAGCAGGAACGAGATGATGGGCCAGGGACTCTGCGGCACCTCTGATCAAGGATCTTCCCTTGTTATCAGCAATTAACCCTGCCCTGCAGACCCCAGTGCCTGTTTCATCGGGGGCTCAGAAAGAGCGTTGCTCCAGACCAAGGAGCACATCAGTAACTGCCACGCTCAGGAGGGAGCTCAGGGCAATCTGCATGCAAAGAGGCATTTGAAGATGAGGAGCAAAACGAAAACAACAAACCATAACTCACCGGGGGCTTCAGGCAGACGTACGCTGAAGTAAGTCACCTTGTAAATTTAATCTACAAGTGAGGCAGGTTTTCCCAGGAGAGGCAGGCGTACGAGGCCAGGCAGCAAGGAAGAAATTAAAGTTCAGCTTGGGGCTGCAAAATGTAAAGCTCAGAGAGCAAACAGAGAGGAGTAACCACAGTTCCGTTTCTCACCCCTCGGTCCTGCTACCAAAGCCCAGAGAGGAGGAAAGACAGCACCTCCTCTGGCCCGATTTATCAGATGCACTAATCTTCAGGGGACACCAGGAACGTCAGGAGAAGCCAGAGGTGCTCAGCACACCTTAAGACTTAATAAGCCATCAAGTTTTTCTGCACATCTGGGCTCACAACAACCAGACAACTCTCATATGATCAGTTCAGAATATTGCCTTTCATGGGACAAATCCACCCTTTTATCCTCACATCAAGATAAACAGCAATTAGGTTTCACAGCTGCCATGCGCACAGGGAAGCCTGCAAAACTGTTCAGCCCCATTAAATGATACCGAAGACTTAAGACAAACATACCAAAAAGCAAAAAAGCACCACAAGTCTCCCCTGGACTGGGCCCTTAACCCACTGTGTACAACAAGTGACAGCATTAGGCTAGTGGGGACAGGGAAGGCTCCGAGACTCCTGCACACACACAGTCACGGGCTGTGGCGCGGAAAGGAAGCACCAACAGCGACATCAGTGCTTTGGTAAAAGAGCAGGCAGCTATTCTGGGACAGATCTTTGAGTTTCTTGCACAGGATATTTCAGTGTTTTGATGCTATGGTGATAAGTGCCCTAAATATATTCAAAATATGTAGAGAGAGAGAACTGAAAACAGGAGATACTTCAAAGCAACAGCTCTAACAAGCATCTTGTTCCCATAGCCCACTGGTTCCATGCTGCAGCCCACCAAGCAAAATCCTTCAGTGCTCCTCATCTTCTCCGCTCCTCCCCTGGCTGCTCCTAGGAGGAAGCATCTGGACTGCACTATTTCACCAAGGAGCATCCCAAGGAAGAGGGACTAGAATTTGCTAGAACTCAGACCCTTCTCTTCCAAAAGCCCAGGCTAAAGCAAAAACTCCTGTAGGAGCCAACGTGGAGCTTTGTCAGGAGCCCCAAGCGAGGCAGTGCCCAACAAGTGGCCCCTGTCTACATGGAGAAGCCGACCATGCTGGGGGAGACATCGAGCAGGTCTTCTGGGGAGCGATTCTAAGTAGCCCAGACTAAAAACCTCTGCTCTGGAACAGTGACTCCAATGCCTTGACTCTGCAAGCAGAGCCACCCACCAGGTTATTGGAGCATGAGTAAACGGCATTTTTTGTTTGAGCTCCGAGCTGCTGACCTGAAGGACACTGCACCTTCTGTGAAGATCTGCTCCAAATCCTGTCCATCTCTGGCTGCTGTCATCCCATTTTTACTTTTTTTTTTAATTGGTAGCAATGAAAACGGATGCATCACATGTTGGTAGGAGGGTGGTAGCTCTACATGGAGGTGGGTGAGCTCTTCAAGGATGTCTGTTCTTTTTATAAATATATTTAACTTCCCTCCTCTCTTCCCATCCTCCAGACTCTCTTCAGCCCCATTTCCCCAGGGAACAGAGGTTAGACATTGGTATTGGGACCCTGTTTTGTCATTCCTGAGTTGGCCAGGAGGGTTCACAAGGGAAGGCCATCCCTTTTCCCCCAGGGATGTCTCCCTTCTGCATCCTCAGTGGCACAGAGAGCCTGGCCCGAGCCCTGCCCCAAGCCTGCAGTCTGCTGTTTTACCACAAACCAGCACAGGAAGCGCAAAGAAACAACATTAGGAAAGGCAAAATACAATTGCAGGTGTACTGCAGCATAATGCATTTCTATAATGAAAATATATTGTTCTCTGCTTACCCAGTTAAGGGGCAGGCGGGCTCCCCGTGCCCAGCGTGTCGTGTCTGTCAGCGGAGCGCCGGAGAGGAGCTCTGGAACAGCGCGTAAAGCAGCACACAGGGACGGGGGGACCGTTAATGAACCTCTCACAAGTTCTTGAATTGGCCTTATTTTCTATCTGCTCATTTCTTATGATGAGTTAATGAATTGGAGCCCGAATCAGATCATTCATCAGCTCAGCTCTAATTGCCTGCCTAGCCTGGCAGGAACCTTGGAGTGCTTCAGTAAGTAACCTGCCCCCCGAGCCTGAACTGCAGTCGTGCTTCCTGATAGATGACGACAGAGGCAGCAGAGGTAAGAAAACACAACATTAACTAAGTGTCTCCACGTCCTGCACGCAGAGGGTGCCGTCTCACAGCCCCCACCCCAGGCCCAAGGGGGACCCTCCCACTGCTTCCCACAAGGAAGGTCCAAGTGAGGATGTCCAGCCTTGGGAGGGAATTCTGCAAGGCTGGTTCAGACAGCAACTGGCCTCGCTGGCAGAGTGCTCTCCTTGGAGCTGGAGAGCCGTATCCAGGCTGGGATTCATAGAAGGCCCCCAGGGTGCGTCGTGTTCTCCGAGAGAGGGATCTAATGATCCCTTGGGCAGAAAACACAAGTCATACACCAGAGGATGCTGCGGCCACACAAAGCATTTATCATTGCACCTGGTCAGGTGCCACCAGCAACTGCATCGCCGCAGCAGGGCCGGACAGGCAGGATTTGGGCACGGGCAGCTCCGGACCCTCAGAGCAGCTCAGCCCCCGAGAGACCCAGCCCGGCTCCGACTGCTTTTGGCTTCCAGTCGCTGAGCCTTTGGCAGTCATTCTCAAGAGTTTCCTCCTACAGGCACGAGGGCGCCTCTTTTTACATGGAAGTCAAGGAGATTTTTACTATTTTTTTTTAAACATGACCTCATGATTCCAAGAAGCTGGGACTTTAGACAAAGAAAATATCCTGATAAGCTAGTGAAAGACCACAGTGTGCGGGACACCAGATACTTGCTTCTTACACTCTCCCAACAACCCTGCTCTGCCCTTGGCAAAGGCCCATTTTCCAAAACTAGCATTAGAAAAACACCTTTAAGTTGTAGTGCATCCAGGTTTCTAATCCACACTATAGTCTTAGTCGCCAGGTGTTTTAATGAACACTTGTTTCCAAGCGTTTTATTTCCTGACTTCATCCTCTTTAATTTTTGATAAGCCACCAAAGCAAAACAGGAACTGTTAGAACACCCCAGATCTCCTCTAGATTCAGAAAGACCAAGAAATCGGCTTGGGAAAAAAACATCTCTGTGGGAAGAGGCAGCCCTCAGCGCTGAGCCCCCTCCTCCCCAGCTCTGCCAGCCGCGGCACCAGGGAAGGGCAATGCCAACGCCGGCCCCAAAGCAACGTAGGAAACACCAGAGCAGCCCAGGAACATGTCAGTTCATGGGTACATTTATCATTATTTTAGGAGGTTTATTCATTGCCCAATAGCTATTGCAATTCATTTGTGCAACTACATCTTTTAGTGTAATAATAGCGACAGACTTTTTTTTCAGGTTTTTCACCTTGTCTCTGTATCTCCCCCATTGAAAAAGGAACACTTCAAAAACATTCATAAAATCAGTGTTTAGAAAACAAAACCATCCAGGTGAAGCGATGGGGACTCACCAGGGAGGTCGGTGCTGGTCACTTTGTCCCTGTTTCCAGTGGGAAGTTGTGACCGGATCAGGAACCGCTCTGAGGGCTGGCACATGGGATACTGAGCCGCGGTCAGGCAGTAATAGACAATAGAGTAATAGAAGTGGAAAAAAGATCTATTTATACCAAAGTTGCAACCGAAAGAAAATTTAAAGGCAGTAGGGATCAACAAAAGGTAGTTTACCTTGATCCTCTGCACAAGAGACCAGGGAATTTTGTTGTCTTCTTTCTGCACTGAGCCCAGGAAACATTATCATGAAATGTTACAGCCACGTTACTATAAATGAGAAAGCAGAAATTACTATTTTTACATGTATATGCTTAGAAACAGTAAGATATATAATCTTCTCTTATTTGGTGACGGGTAGGAGGAATAAATAAAATACGTACATTTAGTTCATTGTTCAGAGACACTTGTACAAATTCAGTGATGCTTAGTATTTTTTCCACGATGTGAAGTTCATTTTTTTAAAGAAGTTTTTTCAATTTAACAAAGTATTAGGGAAAAGAGAGGTCAATAAACAAAAAGATATTAATTTGCTGTTTTGTATTAATCTCCAAGATATTTATTTTATATTTCTGTAACTGAAAAACAACGTTTTAAAAATATTCTAAGTTTTCAGAAGTTTATTCATCTAAGTTTATAGCACTAAAGTTTAAATCTGTAGCCTGTAGATTAATTAAATTAATTGGAGCCGAATGGATTATGGCACCTTACAGACTGTCACTGAGGGGCAGGATGCATCCCACGGGCGCTCCCGAGGGAGCTGGTGGGGGTCACCCGGGGGGACACAGGGCTCGGGAAAGCTGTCAGCGCCCACCGTGGGCGTTTATCCACCCTGTGGGGCACCCATCCCGTGGAAGCTACTGTGTTACCATTAAAACTTTTTGCATGAAAAAACCAGGAATGTTTATTTTCACTGTCTTATTTCAGGTTGCAGTTTCGCAGTTGGGATGGAATGGTAGAAGAGGGGGGTTCCTGGGGCTGGGACAGGGGCTTCTCTCTCCCCCCACCAGCCGGGCTCCGGCTCCAGCTCCGGTTCAGCCAGTCTGAGCTCCTGCTTTCTGGTTTTGATGCTCTCTGCCTCCAGCAGGAACCTACAAGCAAATAAAACGATAATATTTAGCATTGCTTGCCTTTTTTTTTTTTCCATTTATTTTTTCTCCGTTTTAAATTGCTTTGAAGTGTCTGGCCAAGAGGCGAGCACAGCGCCTTACTCCATTTGACCTGGATGGAGCGGGTCCCGGTGGCAGGGACGGGACTCTGGTGCCGCTTCCCGTCCTGACCCTCGCCGAGGCTCGGTGGCAGTACCCCTGCGCTCTGAACTCCTGGGCTGCAGGACCAGCGCGTCGCTGCTGCTCTCCCGAGAACGGCAAATAAACCTGCACTGAATTTTCACATCACAGGTCCCAGCTGAAGACGGCAATTTAGGTTCACGCTCTCTAAGCCACTGCTGGATCAGGGAACCGCTGCCACACCGTCACCTGGCAGGAGCTGCGGGTTTAACTCACTGGGGTTACTGGTCGTTGTACCCAGGTTTAACATACTGAAGGGGACGAGAAGCAGCAGAAAGACTGCTGTAAAATACTCGTGCATTTTATTTTTAAGAACAAGGCATTTCACAGGGTGGGTGGTGAGGGAGGACGACCGGGTGGATAAAGAGAATCACGACTCAGGCTCTCTCACTGGGAGGGTTTCTAACTAGGACACCCTCGGTTAAGTGGCCACATTCCCACAGGGCTGGTGGCACTCGACCGGCAGTCAGCGGCCAGCAGCCCGGAGTGCTGCCCAGGGGCCACCAGGCATCCCCTGGAAGGAGCGAGCAGGGTTTGCACAAACACCACAACCGAGGACCAGCTTCTCCACCTCGTCCTGCATGTCCCACCCAGGTCACAGCAGGAGTGAACTCATGGTCAGATCCAGCCCTGGCCCAGCGGATCGCCCTGCGCTCGAGTGGCTCATTTCAGCCCATCACCTGGAATCCTCTGCCCGGTTCACCTTCAGCACAGGGAAGACAGGTTTTGAGGGGTGCTGGACACCCACCAGTCTCACTAAAAGCAGGACACGAGGCTGCCGGGTGGGCACAAGCCCTCGGCTGTGGCTCCCCTGCGGCTTGAAAGGGCTCCTCGCTCCCTGACGCCCGGTCACATGGTGATGTACATTGTACAGCATCTGCTCCGCTGCGTGACTCCACAGCAGCTGTGGACACAGACAACCCTGCCCTTAGAAAATACTTTAAAAACATGAGGAGCTGCTTGGAGCTGCCATTCCATTATAAAACAAATGCTTTTTTTGCCTCCGTGCAGGAGACAGTGCAATTCCTTAGATTTAATGCATTAGTTCTGCTTTAAAAATGCATCAAGGTACCACAGCAGATTTTCAGATCAGAAAGGAATTTGGCTGCAGTATCCTGCACGTGCCAGCGCAACTGGCATGTGGGGCCCAGGCGCCATCTGCTCTGCCCGCTGACCCGCTGCTATCAGCTGGCAGATCGAAGCCCCTTGGCTGTGTCCCAGCAGCGCTGGGGACAGACTTCAAAGGCTGTGGGACGCTGCTCCAGCAGAAATAAAGGAGAATCGAGTAGGAACTGCAGCCCCCTGGGAGAGCCCAGGGGACCAGCGCTGACCGCCACGCATGTGTTTCGCTCGCTCTCTCCCTGCTGTTGCCTGAAGTAAATCCAACACTTCCCGATTCACCCGCGCAGCCTTTGGTTGGAGTTCAGGGGTAAATACACCCAGCACAACACACCACCCCCAGCACAGCCAAAGCCCTCCCAGCTTTGCCATGGAGTCATGTTGTTTAAATCTGTTTTATAACAACAGTAACGGTAATTTAAGCCACGCACTATTACAACAATATAATGCTTCTTGTTCCATTAAACTCGCCAGTAAGTCGCTGTTTATGAAACCCCTGCAGTCTTTAAGTGAGCTCTCTAAAAACGCTAAAAGATGAGAAATAAGAGGCCTTCAGCCCTCCCATCTCTGTGACGAGGCTTTGCCTGGACTGTACCCAAGAGCCACGCCAGGAGAATCAAAGCCCCTGAGGCCGCGCAGGGCAGGGGGCTGGAGCTCAGAGCTGGGCCCCCAGTTTCACGTTATCAGCACCAGCGCCACGTTCTCATGACCCCATCTCTCCAGACAGAAACCAGGAAAGCATCAACTAGGAAAAACTGATGAAAAGCCTGGGTTTGCCTTCTCTGGGCGAGGTCCTGGCACAGGGAAAGGTGCAAGGCGGGAGCTGCTGCCTGGAGCAGGGTCCGACCCCGGCCGCTTCAGCCCCTCAATGGCTTTGGCTCCGTCAGACACCTGCAAACCCCGTCTCCCACGGAACCAGCCCCGGAGCTTCAAAAGCTCCATCAAATGAGCAGCCCAGCTCTTAGAGCGGTGTCAGAACAAAACCCAGAGAAGTATTTTCAGAAACCACTGCTGAAGTGCTCCATGTCTTTGAATCTAACTCACATCCTTAATGCAAATTAGTGGTGATGATTTTCCCCTCCTCACACATTATGAAAGACATAAAAGAAGCCTGGAGGAAAGTAATGTGACACACAGCCCCCCCCCCCAACAAAGAGAAAAAAGGACGTGAAAACTCAATCTGCTACTAAAGAAATAAAACATCAAAGAAATAAAAATTCCTACTATTAGACATATATCTCTGCTTAATGGATAAGCAATTACTCTAACAGCCACTGCTAAAGATCAGAGAAGCAACAACCGAATCCCCTTTATGCTACAGATAAAACACAGATTTACCCTGTGCAGCTTTTAGGTGTGCCCCCTGCAGAGCCCTGCTCGCGGCGGGGGGCAGCAAGGCTCCCCAAGCCCCAAATCTCCCCGACCCCAAACCACCCCGGGGCCACGAGCCCCCCAGCTGCGGCAGACACTGCCAGCACAGCCACTGGTGCTGGGGCACCCCAGCAGGGATAGGCAACAGCAACGGGTTCAAGTGGCTGTTACCTGGGTGTTTCTTTGCTGCAGGAACTACAGAGGCACTCGGGTGGTAAGACGCAGCCCAACAAACTCGTACGAATTGCCTTGTTGCGGCCGACATCGACGAGGCCAGTGGTCCGGTCCCCGCAGGTTGCGGCGACAGCCGCGGTGACGGTAGCAGCAGCACCGGCTGGCTCGTCACAGGCTCCCCTCTGCTTTGCTACGCATTGGAAAAAGGAACAAGAACACACCAGATGAAAAGATTCTATTTTTAATTGCACGCACTCTATGTGTTTGGAGTGACCTTGCGGAGGAAGAAGACTCATGGGATCAGTGCTACCATTTTGCTTTACTTTATGCCAGTTCCCTTTCCAGAATTTGCTTGTTCCCGCGTCTCCTCCTCCCTCCACCTCTTGGTGAGGCTCCAGAGCTGCCAGGGCTAACTACGGCACACATCAGGACTTCAGCATCTTGCGGCCGTCTCACCACACATCATCCCCTGGATGCTCACAGCTGTGCTGCCATCAGCCCTCCAGCCCCTCTGGGGACGCACCACACCAGTCACGATGCCACTGGAAGGGGCTTTGAGGTCCCGTTTTTCCAGGGTGGCAGGTTTTGGGCAGGTGCTGCTGGTGTCACTCCCTCCTTGGGCTCCCGTGCCCCAGCAGCGCCCGTGGGACAGGAGCGGGGGTGCAGGGAAGGGGAGGCTGAGGACACCTCCAGTCCCATCACATTGACCCAAGGGAGCCAAGAGCCGGCTCTGCCGCAGCACCAAGGTCTGCCACCGCCACACAGACAGGTCAAGAACCGACGGACAGGAGCGGGGTCCTCTTGCCCGGCAGCTCTCCCACAGGCATCTCCCGCAAAGCCATCGCCGCGGCTCCCACTCCTGCTGAAAACAACGCAGCAGAGGTCACGCAATCCTTCCGACACAGCAAGGCGCTGTTGAAGAGTAACTGTTTCTGCTTTAAACAAAATAAAGATTCTGGGTACTCTGCTAGTGCCCCAGAGTCAGTAATTCTCTCCTCTGCCTGCGAGGCCTGGAGGGATTAATAAACTGCTTTGAACTGAACTCCCGAGTAAGAGGAGCCCTACCCAAGCCTCGCTGCAGAGATATTTCACAGTGCAATGTGCAACAGTGAACATTCGTTTCTCATCAGCTATATGGTTTCTATGCTGATTTTTTTATATACATATTCCAGATTACGTATAACGTTACCTAGGGGACGTAGGAGCTCCCAACTTCACTCCTTACTTGAGACCAGAATAAGAGAAGTCCCATCCTCAGGCGTTACCCAGGGAAGAACCAACAGCGACAGGACCGGAGATGTTCACGCCGTCAGCAGGCACAGAGTGGCCACGCGGCAGCAGCACCCGTGTCACCCGTGACATCACCACGCTCAGCGCTCTGACATCATACTGGTACCCAGCACTGGGACGGGCCCTCGCCCCCCTTCTCCTGATGGAAGACTGAAGGGCACAGAAAGCCAAGGAAATACCCTGTGGTGCCACAGCAGGAAACTGGGAGAGCTGTGAAACAACGGCAATAACCCGTTCTTTGTGGCTGTGGATTTCTATACTCCAAAAACTGGCTCAATTAAAAAGGAGAAAAAAGGCTCCATTTCCAGATTTCTCTATCCAAAAATCATAACAGGAAGACTACTAAATAAGGCTAGAATTTTGTTAATGAAGTGGGAAATCTAATACCAAGAAAGCCTCTTTATCGTTTTATTGGGATAAAATGCACAAGAACCAGCGCAGCAGTGACATCTCCTGGAAGCCAACACATCACTGTAGACAAAAATGCCAGCTTTTTAGCTCTGTCTTCTCATTAACAATCAGTTTGGCTCATTCACTTGAACCGAGACTGTAAGAAATACCACCACTATTCAACTTGCCCCTCATGGCACAAAAAACCCCCAAGCCAAACAGCACACCCCCCGCACTGTATGAGCCAGCTCTCCCAAGGGTCTGGGGGGAAGTCTTTGCTCTCCGGCCAGCTGCTGAAGGGAAAAAGCCCATAGATTATGAGAGAGTAAGGAAGCAATGTTTATTGTTCTGAAACTCTGAACTCATTTTTATCTGCTCAGATTATCTGGCTGCTGCTTTGTCAGTGTATTAGGTTTTTATTGCCGTAATCCCTGCTGCCTTGAACTAATACAGGTGCTTTTGTACAAGGAAATTAAGGAAACCTTTCTGGTCAGCTCGCTTCCCCCAGGGCTCGGCTGCTCTCTGCTCACTGGTGACCCAGATGTAGGTACGGGGAAGAGCATCCACTGACAAGTTACAGGGGCAGCATGAGGGTCCCGGTGCCACAACACGCTGCCTCTGCTCTCCCATGCGCAGAGTCTGCTTCTCTGGGGACGAGCAAACCCTCCACCTGCCTCAGCCTTGCCTGGAAGCCCTCAACCCTTCCCCTTGCCTCCGGGCCCTCTGGCTGAGCTGCAGCCCGGGCTCTGCTCTCCCAGCGGCTGCTCCGCGGTGGCTCCGCAGCTGCCGCCGGTGCGGAGTGCTGCGGGACGAGCTTGCCTGCACCAGCCAGCAGACATTCAGGAGGATGGGGCCAGGCTCTTCTCAGTGGTGCCCAGGGACAGGACAAGGGGTAACGGGCACAAACTCGACCATGGGAAGTTCCACCTAAACATGAGGAGGAACTTCTTTCCCGTGAGGGTGGCAGAGCCCTGGCCCAGGCTGCCCAGGGAGGGGGGGGAGTCTCCGTCTCTGGAGACATCCCAAACCCGCCTGGAGGCGTTCCTGTGCCCCCTGCTCTGGGAGACCCTGCTCTGGCAGGGGGTGGGACGGGATGATCTCCAGAGGGCCCTGCCAACCCTGTGATTCTGTGATACCACAGACAGTTTCTTGCCCCTCACTATTCCAGCAGCTTAAAAGGCCCATCAGGGTCAGGCTGGCAAAGTTTTTCTCCCAAAACCCTGCAGCAGCAGCAGCAGCATTTAGCCTCAACCCTTCCACCTGCCCATCCCCAGCACCCAGGAGCTGCCTTAGAACATGGAATCACCTTTTTCTCTTGAGAAGCAAACCTTTCCAGAGAACCGCAGGACTGGGGAGCAGGAACGTCAGAGGAAACCTCGCATTGTGCCTGTATAACCACAAACAAACCCTGCCTTTTCAAAGGGATGATAAAGGGAGGGGCAGAAGAAAACAGTCCCCCCAGCCAGTGCTTGCTGCTCTCGGTACTGCTGTCCCAGGCTCTCATGCTGCTCTTCCCTCCCGGCTGTAACCCATCATTAGAGGGAGTTCGAATGTTAAGCCAGATGGAGCATCAAGAACTGTGAAACTGAGAAAGAGCGAGGGTGCAGAACAAAGAATGCTGATCATCACCAGCCACCTTCACCAATGTGGAGACAGAAATCCTGAAGCTGTACATACTGATTCATGACTCAAAAAAGGGAAAGAGCAGCCTGTGATAGGCCTGAAGTTACCAAACCCCATCAATTTAAAATCTATGAAAAGAACACTTAACCTTTCCACTTAAAGTAGATTTATGAATAGTTTAATGGAAGAATAAGAAAGGCAAAGTCAGTGTTTAACCGTGTTTGCCACAGGCACTCCTGTTTTAAGAGCTGAGAATCATGGAAACTTGGTATTTAACTCTTAAGCAAGAGTTCTTCAGAACTGCTAGCCCATGCAGAAGTGCTGTAATTGTGTTCAGTCACCTGCAACATTGAAAACCAAAATACAGAAGTGTGCAAGCAATTTTTCCCCCTCTATTACAGGAGCTTTTCAACCAGTCTCTCCCCAGATCCCAGCCTATTTCAAAGGGAGCAGAATTCCGAGTGTGGTACTCCAGTTTGCTTCAGAAAACACTGTCCACAGCTGAAAAGCAAGATCTGCCACATGAGCATTCAGGATAACAGTTTCTTTTGAAGAAAAGCCAAAAGGCCAGAGGAAAATAATTTTATTATACCCACATTTAAAAGAGTAGGGGTGAACTTGCATGCAATATTAGGATGATTTGGGTGGGCTTTCTTTTTCTAGAACAAATTCTCATCTTTGTTCAGTACGGATGCTTTCAAAGTCACTCTATGAACTTCCTCACTGCCAGGGACCAAGCCAGGTGTGCGCCAGTTTAGTGAACTAGATAAACAATTGTGTCACCAATGTCCTTTGTCAGGCCATTCTCAGTAATGCAAACATGCTTCTCGCCCAGGTCGATGTGGAAGATGGCTTGCTCCAGAATAGGTGTTTTCTCCGCTTCTTCTTTGCCAAGGACAGGAACACGGCGTGGCCCAAGCACAGGATCATCAAACCTCATCAGCTTCACTTTAGAGAGATCTGCAGTAGAGAGACTGGCTGGGCAGGCTATGGGACCTACACACAACCTATAGCATCAACTGAACTAATCAAAGCAACACTTAATACTTGGTACTTTAAAATATCTACTCCAAGGAAATACATTCTCTCGGGAATACCATTCATGTTAACATTTACACCCACTACAAAGATGTCATTCAGTAGTTACACAGCAAATTACCAGCAGAAACAGGGATAAACCACACAGAAATACCAACTCCTGATACCACACTAAGCACTAAATTTGCCTTATCTGGTTTTGAGACAGCTGTGAG
This sequence comes from Rhinoptilus africanus, assembly GCA_013400135.1. Taxonomy (NCBI): domain Eukaryota; kingdom Metazoa; phylum Chordata; class Aves; order Charadriiformes; family Glareolidae; genus Rhinoptilus; species Rhinoptilus africanus. Next base: position 356,192 of record VXBO01003516.1, on the reverse strand, counting down.
TAACTGAACTGTTACGGTATCATTTTCTGAGGAAATTAATTTCAGAAACTGGGAGAAAAAAGAAGGTGAAAGTTGTTTCAAATAGAATTCCCTGTTAAAATGCACACTAGTATAGACTGCTAAGCAGCCCAAGAAAAGTGTTTAGAAAGCCTGGGATCTCTGAGCCAAGCTTTTCTCCAAGTACGACCTTCCGGCCCTTGCGCACCAACAGCACAGTGATACCTTCTGGAAAAGGCAAAGTGAGGAGGAGTCACTGCTTCATCTCACTTGTTTTCAATTACTTAAAAATATCCACCTTGCAGAAGGGTAGCAGATACGCACACACATCTATCCATACAGCGCGTTTCCCTAAACTGTATTTGCTATGTTCTTCATCATACATCCCTCTCTGTGTGCTCCATCATCAGTGAGCAGTTGTCTTTGTTCTACAGATAAACATCAATATAAACACAAGCTGCTGAAAGATACAGAAAGAAGAAATGACTTTGCTGTCGCAAGCCTTTGGATGAGGGCCAGTTTTCCTTTTATACCCAGCTCACAGTGCTTCAATTTTCTTTGATTCTTAATTCCTGAATTCTTCAACAAAAACACAGCTGCTGCTCCTTTAAGAAAGCTATTTTCTTTCATTACACTGGCCAGAAACTTAACACTTGTTACAACAACGTCTAACACGAAATTTTATCACGCTATTCTGTGTTTTCCTAAAATATCTTTCCAAGCAGGTGGGGAAGTGAAGAATACTAAAATCATCAACAAGTAGGCTAGAAAATTTGCTTATTTCCAAGAACAACTGAGGAAGAGCACCCACTCTGAAATGCCACTACGTACAGAGATCACCTTTAGACTGTCAAGATCCCACAAACATTTGAACTGACTGTAGCAGCACCCCTAAGAGGCAGGTTTTATTCCAACTGCAACACGGCAAAACCCCAGAAGCTAAGACTTTCTCAGTGCCACACAATGAGACAGTGACAAAGATGAAACCAGCACTTCTCTCCTACATCGTCCGTGCACATCACCTCTAGAATTTACACGGCAGCCTAATAGCCCTGCATAAAGTTATTAGGCAGAAAACTGTTCAGAAAGCAAAGCAAGAGGCAAAGTAATTATGGGCAGCAATCCCAGGATTATTGCCAAACAAAAGGAACCTCCATAGAGTTGGATTTTTTCCTATGATGGAATTCAGGTTCCTAAACCACAGCACACCAGCCACTGCAGAGCACTTGACACGCTCTAAGGAAATACGCCGTAGCAAAAGCAGGTCCCCAAGCTCTGCCTGGAGACCTTTAGGGGAGCCATGGCTGCACCACCGAGGCACCAGCTTCCATCGGTGACGCCATCAGACGCAGGGCCAAGGTCTGGCTCCTCGGCTGCTCTCACACGGTTCCCCACTGCTGGAGCCGGCTGACAGCAGGGCACGGAACAGGCAGCGCTACCACAGCTGAAACGCCCAGTCAGGTTCAGGGGTGATGAAATGCTTTTGTCTTAATGTTTTCAGGATGGAATCTGCTATTGCCACGGACTGGGAGCTCTCAAAGAAACTCTTCCGGTACTTATTGTCTCTCTTACCACTGCAGGGTTCAACGTTTAACAACCGAAATAAAGCATTAGTGCATAAAGAACACAAGAGCAGAGAGGGAATAAATAGCTCAGAGGATTCAACAGGAATATTAAACTAGTTCCCACAGAGGTTGCAAGCTTGAGTTTGCCATAAACAATGGCAATCCCAGTTTTACATGTTTTTCCACTAGTGTTTTCCGTAGTATTTTCACTATGAACCAGAACAGAAATTATTAGGAGCCAACGTAGCAATTGTTAAATTAATTCATCTTAGGCTAAATAGAAGACTAAATTTGATAATTTTTTTTTTCAGCCCTGGGGTCCAAAATAGAAGTGGCAGAAGCTGCCTACAACCAGTTTGGGATTAACTCTCTTGGAAATTCAAAGCACAAGGGGAAATAAAATCCATGTTACTATCTGGCTGAGACTAGGTTTCAGTGTGTTGGTGGCAGAAAAAATGACTAATGAGGAAAACACATAAAAAAGCCTGCCTGTTTGCAGGTTCTCTCTTTCCTTGTTCATTTAAACATAAAACTTTTCGCTACTTTCTAAGCATCCATGACAGCAGCACGAACTTCAGCAGCTTTGTTTCCACTTCTCTCTTGGAAACATTAATTGAATCAGCGTGTGACAGCTGTAGGTCTGTGCCAGTATTTTACCTTTGATTCCTCTGTCCATCTTCATTAAGCGTCTGATCACTGTCTCTCTGTTGTCTCCTTGCCGGATTTCAATTTTTGTCGAGAAGTGGCCATTTGATGGTTGAGGGTTCACCAAAAATACAGACACACTGGGCTGCAAGAAAGTTAATACAAACGTTAAAGGAGAATCTGTATTTGTGATCCAACCTGAAACTAAAAGAAATGAACACCATCTATCAACAAATATTCTGGATGGATAAATGTCATTTGGAAGCACTCACTGCCAGTGGCAGAATGCAAGCACTCCTCTTGCATAACTCTCCAACACATAAGTCACAGTATACACAAGTTTTTAGGACATATTTAGGGAAATCAATCAAATTTTAACTTTTGAAAAGTATCTGCCAAGTTTCACTAATCTTACAAGTTACTAGTTCTTCCAAGAGCCCATGACAAAACAGTAAGAATACTTTTGAAAGGCTTTAGTTTTATGCAATTGAATGCTATTTATTAGCCTGGCATAAACTAATGGAAAGACATAGAAAGTATTAAAAAACACTTTAGGATTCAGCAAACAAGTATTATAAAGTTTCACATGGAAATTTATAATACCTTAAAACAAGTATCATAGGCAACACAACAACTGCTAAATACCAGTGGTGAAGTGAGATCCAGCCATACTTGTACAAGACATTCTCAATTCTCTATTTGCCGCCTGTGTTTTAACTAGAATACAGTCTACTGTATCTAAAGAGTGCTAGTTGAGACATGCTAAAAGAAACAAATATGGAATATGCTTGTGCTCAGGTCATGTGTTTTTAACAGTCTTCAGGTCCAATCATCATTAAACTGTGCTGGCTGGAAGAGCCTTAAAGCTAAGGTGCAATCACAGCCACATTTAGGGCTCTATACAGAGGAAGAAAAAAAAAATTGCTTCAGGAGATGTTTCTTGTTTTGAAAGGCTGTTGGATCAAAGGCAAAGAAATACAATATTCATGTCTGATTCAAGCTTTTAAATGACATATTTGTTTTTATTTGTTGGCTTGGTTTTTTTACTTAAGTTTTCAGACCTCCAGTATCAGAATTTCTAATCTTACCTCAGTTCTGAATGTGGAAAATGGTTTTCCAGGACAGCAGTCTTCTTTTATTTTATCTTCTGCTTCAGATGCGAATTTCACTTCAATGTGATCCAGCTGTTTAAAAAAAAAAAAAAAAGGAGGAGGTGAGGAGACAAAAAAAACAGGAGTTTAATTGCTTTGGAGGGAACAATAGGAGTTACCAGGCTTATCAAACAATTGTTCACGTAGTAAAGTGGAAAGTAAACGTGCCTTGGTATAAGGCAACATTAGCACACCCAATATCACAACATATTGTTTGGGAAGGACCTCTGAGGGTCACCTTCTCCCTGCCCAAAGCGGGACTACTGCTCATGCTGGACCAAGTCCGCCTCTGAGGATGGAGATGCCATGGCCTCCTCAGGCAGCCTGCTCCAACACTACCCGCTGCCCTCACAAACACCTCTCCTCACGTCCCACCTCAGCGTCACAAGCCAGTTACTTGCCCCTTGTTTGACTCTCAGCCCACTGCCAAGAAAGAGGTTGATTTTATCATCTTTGCGACCCTGAGCAGCAGCAGATTCCTCTAAGACCTCCCCTCGGCCATCCTCACCAAGCCCACTTCCTTCAGCCTCAGCTGGAGCACATGCACTCGAGGGTCCCCCAGCCATCTCGATGCTCCTCTGCTCAACACCCCCAACTCCTCAAAGCCTCGTTAAATCGGGGCTGTGGAGAGGGGGAGGATTAGAGGGGGACACAGCACTGAAACACCCTGAATCGGGCTCAGCAAAGCTGAGGGGAGATGGATGACCTCCCTTGACTTGCCAAATCATATCCTGTACGAGTATCTCCTAATGCAGGTCAGAATGCAGCGTGGCTCATCTGCAGTGACAGCACACTCATGTTACATTTATATTAATCTTGACAAGGCCACAATAACCCCGAAGTCCTTTGAGGCAGAGCCGATGGCCGGCCAGCTCCAGCTTGTAGAGAAATGTGGGGCAATTCTGCCCTGCTGCAGAACTTGACCGTTCCTGTAAAGCTGCAGGAAATTTCACAGGCCAGATCTCAAGTTTCTCTAGATTCTCCCGCATGAAAGATCCACAGTTTGCTTAACAGATCCAATAAAGTTAAAAAATAAATAGAGTCCAATAAGACCATATTTTTGTCATACTGTAGAGGTTATAAAATGAACTTTTGCAACATATGTGTATTTTCAGTTTATAGGGGGTTTGGTTTGGGGGGGGTGTTGGGTTTTTTTTGTGTTTGGGGTTTTTTTCTTACATAAACCTGCCTGAGCTGTCCCCTCATTAACATATTGTCTATTGAAGCAAATACTGGTTAGCATAAGAAGCAGCATAACTGCTACTACTGGCATCCATTTTACTATATACCATAGTTTTTAAAAGCCCTGCCCAGAACGTGCCCCTTAAGGAGGGCAGGGCAATCCACTACAGTGAATATGCCATTGTCAGAGTCCAAGAATACAAGGCTAAGGACTCTGATCATTCTTACTAGTAATGCCTTGAAACATGTCCTCATTTCTTTAGCTGAAAAAACGTAAGATACTGGTTGGCTCAGCAAAAAACGTCTCTTCAAAAAGCATCACTGCACTTTACTATGACAGAAACAACCACCGCTGCGGCAAACCCAACCTCTGTTTTGGGGGAACGTGTCTATATACAACACACCTACCGGTGTCTCATGTCTATTTAACAGTTTATACACCTATATTTGACAAATTTAAACAGCAAGATCAAAATACAGAAAGCTGATTAAAAAAACCTATTATGTGAGCAACATACACCAAGCAGCTCATGTAAGCAGGCTCAGAGACTTGGGAAAGGCTGGACCTCCAGCGATGCCAATCAGCACCAAGCAACGACTATGCCAAGTATATACCAACCTCCAGGGAATTTGTCAAATAGACAATATTCTCCATGAGCACTGCGCGTTCATCAAATTCCAGTTCCAGATCAAGAACACGTGATCCACTCTTCTCCAGATTTTCCTGGCAAAGGAAAAAAATAAATAAATTTTTAAAAGGGCTAAACCCCTCTAAATACTGCAAGTAAAATGATGCTTCAAAATGGCAAACTATCTACATTAGTCATGAAAAGAATAAGCTTTTAAATATGACAGCTCTCTGCTGGCACAACATGTTAACGTAGCAGCAATAATTTTCTTGTAACAGGGTTTCTTCTACAGGGAGTTAGTGACACTGATGGGAGGAGTAAGAGCAATTAGAACACATTTTTAATATAGAATTGAAAAGGTGTTTGACATTCACAGTTATTTATAATCCCTACTTAATGCGCAGGTTGAGAATTCACAAAATAAGTCAGCACTTCAGTGGTATTTCACAGCAGGAAATTCAGTCTTATGACCTAGTTTAAAATAAAGGACGAGCAGACAACTGGACATGTTCACAGCAGTTGTAAAACAAGTTCTCTGCAGGGAAATAACAACTACTTTATATGTTAACATAAAAGTAACTTAATTAGTCCAGAAAGCCAACAGCAACAGTCACAAAAGACAAAGTATTACAGGCAATATAAAAAACATGTGAAATTTTTTTTTTTAACTAAAACAGAACTTCCTCTTCAGAATTTAATCTGTCCCTTTCTCACTTTCACATGCTGAGCCAGCTGTCTGCTTTGAAGCTCTGCTTTGTCGGACTCAGCGTGGTTGTGGTTTCCTGCTTTCCTTGTCAGTTTAATGGGAAAGATTCCCTGCATTAACTCTGAATTGCTTCCCTTTGGAAATCACAAAGTCTCTTGTACATTTAAGCTCTCCTTTGATGAATAGGAAGCACAAGCAGAAATGCTCCTTGTACAGTGGAATTGCAGAATAATTGGTTTCGGAGAAAAACATACTGATCTAGGGAGTCTGAGCTCCGATGTTTCTATGCCTTTATGTGAAATTGCCAACTGCTCTTCAAAAGCAAGAGGACGGATGACTGGGTACACCTCAGCAGGCCAGCCCAACCCCTGCGTACACCAGGAGCACCAACTGTTGCCAGACTGAGGACATCAAACACCAGGGCTGTTTCAGCCCTAACACACTCACAGGACTGAAAGCTCGTCTGAGCTTTTCCAACTCTCTCGGTTGATCTACACATCACTACGGCTCTTTACATGCTTCACTTACGCAGGAAGCGCCATAGCTGCTTTCTGCTCCCTGTTCCTCTGAAGGCTTCTGAGCTACTGTGAAAAGGAACAATTCAAATAATCCTAGAGAGGTGGCAAAAGAGCGCCTTCATTTATGAAATATGGCAAAGCCTACAAATTGAAGACATGATTACATGCATTTTAAAAATCAAGCTAAAGCTTAAGGAGAAAGGGCAGTATTTTTACACTTACTAAGATTTTTTCCATTACTAATCCCACTCAACTTCTACAGATCATAAGTAGAAGTCAAAATACTTTTAAGCCCTACTGCACCTCCCTTCTGTTTTATTTAAGATTTTACTTATTCTTTGCTTCTTGAACCTTCCCAGTTCATGTACTGAATTTTTATCTGCAACCACAAGCACAAAAAAGTTTCTGAAAAAAAAACCAAACACAAGCTAAGATTTTCATAGGCTTGCATGACTCTGGGAAAATAACAATAAAATATCAGAATACTAGTGACGAAAACATAAGAACGATACAGAAAATTCTTAATTTCATTTAGGGGTCAGAAGAGTCCCTTTTTTCCTCCCTTAAATGTAGCATAATCAATTATGCCTAGCGTTGTTCTTAACTTTCTAGGCATTTTTATGTCTCCAAAGCAACACCTTATTCTCATGAAAAACTGGAAAAGTCAAATGCAATGCATAGAGAAATCCACTTGCAAAATACACAAACGACCAAGCCTCAATGAGACCATGAGTTCACTGGGCCAATTCACATAGAGACATTTTTATTATGTCTTTCTTCCAGAGGTGTTGATGTTTATAAATAAAAACATGAAGATCAAGGAGCAAGATACAGACTGAAGTCAAAAGTTAGTAGGAGATCCAGGAACAAAATAAAGGAAACAATACCTGTGGCACAAAATTACAGATTGTCATTGCCTTTGTCTGACATGTTTCAGTCACAAAAGCTTTTTCTGTACAAGAACTGTCCCTCTGACACTTACCTTAATCATGGCAACAAAAGGCATAACCTTCTTCATATACTTCTTCAGCTCCGGCAGGGCGTTAAGCTCACTGGCAATTACTTTATTGTCTGGCAGGTGACCTCCACTGACCTAAGCATTGATGAACATCCATTAAAAAGTATAGGTATCGGTAAAAAGCCTTGCCCGTTAATATCATATACCCTTCATGCTTTTCTATAACTACCAGCAAGGTTTGTCATCATCATTGATTCCACACACAGTAATTTTTCCCATCCCTGTGAAACATTTTAAAAGTCATAAAGTATATTAATATACTTGAATTTTCTAACAGAATGCATTTAAAATCTACATTTAAGCACATTTTTAAGCACTAGTTTCCTGAACCTTTGGGTTTAACACCCAAAATTCAGATATTTGCAACAATCCTATTTAGTACATCACGCCAAACAGCAGATTTCAACACAGATGCAGAAAAAAGCCTATAGAATGCCCAAAGTTTAACATCCCAAAACCAAATTTCAAATGAGGAAGGTTGTTTTATCTCAATGCCGCAAGTCATGACTCTCTCATCTATCAGCTACAACATCGGTTTGCTCAAGCAAGGAAAGATGGTTCCTCAGGAGGACAAAAGCCACCCTCCTTAGTTGCCCCATGCCCGAAGCACAGATTATCCTGCTTTCAGAACAGCTTATTTCTTCTAATTATGACTGACATATTCCATTCAACATATTTCTCCTAATATCACTGAACAGTTTACACCTATTCAAGGACCAAAATAACGCTTCTGAGCCCACTTGCATAGTAAGGCAGCATTAATACGTCAGTCAGCAATGTTTCCTCAGAAACATACTTGTGAAGAGTATTTCAAAAGCTATATGCTTAAAAATGAAAAAAATAACAGGACACAGGCCGCTTTTTATTCTGATTGTCAAAAAACAATGAAACCATACTGTCAAATCAATAAAATTCCTTGGGACATTTTCATTAAGCACCAAAATTTACTGGACAGTTATAAAAGGATAAAAAAAAAGTAAAACTATCTTGCTTAAGATTATTTAAATATATTTAAATAATTTGGTGACAAATTACTGCATGTAAGCTTTTTACAGACAGAAAAGAAGAGCCCACAAGAAAGCAGTTAAGCAGCCCAAAGATACAGGACAGGATGGCCACCTGGTAGTGCTTGCGCAGAAGTGATAAGGTGGTGTGCTGCCACGGCGGGTAGTTCTTTGCAACGTAGATGGTACAGTGAGAGGGCTTCTGGGCAGCTTCTTTACTACTTTTCTAAGGAAGTAAAGAACAAGAGTTAGGAAGGAGTCCTAAGGCAATAGGGAATTATCAAGTGCGCACACTTAGAAAGATGACCCACCTTTCCTTTCATGGGTGCCATGTAGTTCTTGAGGCGGAGGCGGAGGTCATGAGCTGCTTCCATCAGGTACTGAGAGGAACGAATTAACACCTCATCCACAGGACCCGCTATCGGCCAAGAGGCACTCATGATGGAGCCAGGCTTGGAAGAAAGGGAGAAGTGACATGCACTGAGAGGAAAACACATCACTATCTGGTGGTTTTTCAAGCCATTATAGCTTGACTGGAAGCTGGAGTTAAGACAGTCTGAACACCAATGAGCACCCACCTATAGCCAGGTTGTAAAGGAGTAAGTATACAGCCAGCAAGCATTTATTTGCAATATGTTAAGGACTATACATACAATTACACCTGCCATATAGCTACATAACTTCATCTACAAGCACAAGGCAATTAAAAAAAATTACCAAGTTTCATGCATAAGTGTAGGAATATTGCATTATTTGTGTTAATTTCAGACCACCTCTTTGTAAGTCCATAACCAAAGTGACTTGTATTAAAGTTTCATGTATCATCACAGTAAGAGGCTCACTCCATATGTTCACTGTCCTATGGCTATTATGGCTCTTCATATTGTAAAACATATGTTTCTTCTACTTGCATATGAAAGACATCCATAAGCCCGATATAAGCCTTATTAAAAATTGGTAAAAGCTTAGATCCAAAACAAATGACAAGACTAAGACTTTAGTACCTTTCCCAGCAGTGACCAGATGTGCTCACATAAGTGGGGACAGATAGGAGCCAAGATCAGAGTCTGGACTTCAATAAACTGAAACACCAACTCTCTGTGCATTCCTTCTATCGCCAGCTCACGGTATTTGTCTTTTGCTGCCTGAAAGACAGCCAATGCAACCACCATTAACACACTCCAGCCGCCAGGGAGAAACAATTAGAAGAAAACACACACAATTCCTTGCCCTAATATGCCTTTAGAATGTAAGCAGCTTAGAAGTCAATAATGGACTGTACTTTTCTGAAGCACCTGAGTGTGAATCTGGCTGTTGGCCATTTGATTTTTGCAATAATATGGTACTTTTAAAAAAGTGTTTACTGGCAGACATAAAAGACAAAAATACCCACAACTGTGTATCAGGTACTATCATCGCAAATAGCTTGCATAATGATACTAATAAGTACTAAGAAAAAGACAATGAATATGATCTATCATTACACGTATAATTCAGCCTACTTAATCATATTCCTGAATATCATAAAGGAGCCACATGAAGGAGTCTCTGTAATTCATTAAGTGAAGTGGCATGGTTCAGCAGACACTCTGGAGACATGGTTTATGGAATATATCAAAAAGCACTCTGCTTCCAAACAATTTTGTTGATGTATTATCTGAATTCCTTATGAAGAGTTCCTTATTACAAAGGGGCTAAAGAAAGGAAACACTCTTTTTAATAGTGTCTTTTTTAAGCAGCTTTTTGCTCATATTACATATGAGGACTATTTGCAGTACCACAGTTGTCTTCCTCGACCTTTGTAAAAATGACCCAAGCAGACCTTTATTAAATTCAGATTTATTCCACTAAAGTACCCTTGTTTCTTGGCATAATTCTGAATCCAATTCAGCTGATTCACAATCAAGGACCAGAGACATCAAGATCAAAAGAAATCCACAAAGTAACAAATAGCTAAGAAGATACCTCCTACCTGAAATTCAAAGAAGCCAGTTTTCAGAGCTTCCTTAAACATCATCTTCTCATAATTTTGGTCTGTCTTCATTATGCCTGCATTCATCTCACTAGGGAGGGAAGGGAAGTGGGAACATCAATATTGGAGTCTGCCCTGCACAATGACAGCACTGTGTAAAACACCACCATCAGTGTCACCAGTGCAGTACAATCACATAACCTATTGTGTAACGTGTTTTGTTTCACGGAATTTATTGCTTTGCAGAAAAAAAAAAAAAGCACTACAGAGATGCTCCTTGCAAGAAAAAAAATGGACCATCTGTGTATTAGCCTTTGTACAGTACCTGGCAAAGACTCTGTCGTTGAAGGTGTTGGCAGGACCACTTCTTAGACTGTCTCTGTTTGCAATCATCTCCTTTACCCACTCCACCCATGTGTAGAGACGAAGAATACCAGCATCTGCCATGGCTTCCACAAAGTTGGCATCTTCAACAGTGTCTCCAGCATCAGCCAAGGCTAAACGCATGCCTGCAAGAAACCGGACCAGCTAACATGGCCAGCATGCAATGTGCTGGTAGACAGAGATGCAGGAGGCATGGGACTCAAAGTGAATTACAACTAGCTTTTCATTGGGAGTTAATAAAATGCAAAGTGAATTTACAAACTGCCTGGCCAGCTAGAGAGAGAGATGTCCCAAAGGATGCCCTTTACCCAGGAGAGGTGCACTGCCCTCCTTGGGAAGCAAAGCAGACTGACACCAAGAACCAGGAGACCAGTACAATCACTATCCAAAACACAAGAGCATGCAAGAAGGAACCAGGGTGTGCACGTACACATACAGTGGGCAGCCACAGTGCGTGCCTTATGTTCTTATCTCTTAGGCGAACATAGAAGAACGAAACATGGACCCTCCAGGAGTTCTCAACACCAGGAGCAGTTCCTGGCTGAAACAGATGTTGTGCTAACATGCATCCCAATTTTCTAAACAGAGTTCAGCTTTTCAAACAAGAGCAGGTGGTAAACACTACATTTAGTGCAATTTATTACTCCAATAAACCCACTGCTCCTTCGAGAGCAAAACACTAATTTTAGTCATTTTGGCATAGTTGAAAACCTGATGCAGGCCACAGCATACTTACCGTCTGCAGAAAACTTGTCAACAGCTTGAGTTAGGGTAAGAAAGTTGCCTGTGGATTTAGACATCTGAAAGAAATAGAGGAGTCTTTTTTCTCTCACATCCATTTTGTCGCTGGATAAGCAAGACGGACGCAAAAAGGGTTTGGGGCAAACCACTGCGAAAGTATTTTCTTATGAATCATAGCAAAAGCAATTTGGTAAATCTGAACTGAATCACAGTAGAAACAAACTAAACTTTGCAAGCACTCATCTAGCTCCTGAATGTCAAGCTTGTCTTGAGACTTGCATGAGTTGTTACGACTAAGGTCACCACATCTGCAGGGAAATGGTTGCTGCCTTCTGCATCGTGCGGGTTCCACACTAGACTTTGTTAGGCTTCGAAAAATGGGACAATTGGTACCAAAATTTAATTCCAGAAGTTACCTGAATTAAACTTAAGTACTACAAAATTGGAGTTTTCAGCTCATCCTGCATTGAATTTTCAAGGAGGACTCCGGTGGAGGAGTTTTTTGCTTTATATTGAACAGCCTCCAAGGCCTAATTCCCAGGTTCAGGCACTTTTAAATTCAATTACATTCTGTTTCAGAACTTGGATACATTAGCAAGTTATTGGCACTAGCCTTTTCCCCCCTCACTGCACCTACTCCAATGCTTAACAAAGCTAAAATTTAGTCCAAAAAAATCATTCTACAATCTATATTACCCTAAAACTTAACAGAAATGCACTGAAATCTTTACTAAACTAGTGAAGCTATACAAGAGCTAACTTGTATATGTAAAAATGTAAGACAGAATTGGAGGAAAGGCAGGTCTTTGCCTCTAATGAATGAAAAACTGGAGGGCACCAATGAAGAAACTAGAATTTTCACTGTTTCCTCCTCTTAAATTCCAAGAAGGATTTTTCCAGTCTTGCTGTTATTTTGACAACCACAAAAGCCATCTCACACACAAAACCTCACTGTACCTTTTCAGAATTGAGGAGGAGGTGTCCATTCGCTCTCACAGCTACTGGCCATTTTTCTCTGTTTCAAGACAAGATACAAAGCATTTGACAAAGGAAGTATGTTTTTCTCTTTTAAAAGAAAGAACAAACACTTTATGTTCCAGTTTGGGATGAACAGCTTCAGTGGAATCTTCAAACACATACCTAGAGGGTGTCTTAAAAAAAATTAAGGAGCAAAAAAATTAAGGAGCATCTGAAGGTGGAAAGAACTACAATGTAAGGGTTAGGAATTATCGCATCTGAAATGCAAAGCAGGGAGCATTGCACTACAATTATATTTCATTTACCCCACCTTCTATTCAGCTACATTTAAATTAGAGACCAATGACTAGCACTGCCCAACAGCATTCAACAGAGCAAAGTCCCACCTATCTCTACAATGCAGGAAGCAGATATCAAACTCTCCACCATCATCTTTACTATACATGTATAAATCTGTATATAGGAAAAGCCATTTTCTCAACTCTGACATAAAGGTTCAAGGGAATGCAAACACAGTATCTTAATGCACACAATCATATCTGTCTAAAAGCACCACTGACCAGCAAAGACTCTCAACCTGTGCTGCACAGTCCACTGGAATATGGACACACTGTTTTAATGATCCTTGAGAAGTAAAAGAAAACTTCATGATAATAAAGTTACTTAAAATCCCAGTGCAGGAATACGATTCAATACTGGAAAATACATAGGAGGAGATACTTACCAAAGACATTTGACTTTTATAAAACAGGCCAATGAAAGATAAAGTTAAAATTTGTTCTCTACCTTTACACATTTGCTTTTTTATGTGGCTACCTAACTGAGCATTTCCTGTCTCCAAAGATAGCTAACAGAAAAGAAAATTAGCATCAATCGCCCCAATATCAACTTCGGCTACCTTTGGATTTAACTCTAGGTGGTGCTACTTAGTAGTCTCTCCACTCCCAAAGGAGGAAAAAACCCTAAAGATACACCAATGCGGATTCAATATGTTTTTACACATATCCTCCAAAGAAGCACCAAGCCAAGGTACTGTTTAGTTAGGACATATAAATCCTTAGGTGTGCTTTGGAGCTGATGGAAACTGCCATGTCAATTATGCTACATGCTAAAATTCCAGTGTTGAGAACAGCCAGGATTTCAGCAAGTCAACTAAAGTCATACCATGCAGTTAGATTTCAGTTTTGCTTTAAACAATGTTTTATAATTTCTAGGTAAGAATCTTGCATCTTAAAATCTTTAAAGGATTCTAGAAAAAAAACAGGGGAAATAATGGTAAAAAGCCTTCAATTTCAATAAATTCTACTATAGACAACCATAACAAAGCTGCAACACGAAAGAATACATTTTCAACTTAATTCTGAATGTTGCACAGTCCAAAAAAGTCATTTGCAAATGTACCAGAACTACAAACTCTCCAGCTTTATCTCCAAACTTACCTTTGATCTGACCACATAGCCACATGATTATAGAGGTAGTATGACAGATGATTTGGAACAAGATCTTTGCCAGAAACTCTGAGATCCACAGGATACCAAAATTCAAACTCCTCCTTTAGCTTGTCCAACTTTTCTTTTGGAATCTCTGTTTTAGGAAATGGAGCTGACTTGAAGAAGATGTAATCCCAAACTTCCTTGCTCATTTGATGTGCCCTGCACAGAATTAGTCCCATATTGAGATGGCAGTAAAAGCTCCTCTTACACTCCACAGCATTTTGAATAAGACAGCTTAAAACCGTTGATTCACTCTCACAACATACTCCATTTGATAAGCAGACCAAACATGGACAAAGAGTGCACAGGTCTTTGCCTAAGATCAGATAAGCGAGTCCAGTATCAGAAACAAAATCTCCTTTTACTTCACCCCACAGAGTAAGTCTTGGTAAAAAGTGTTTGCTAACACTGTAAGAAAGATGTTATCTACCTGCATAAGAGTATGCTCTAATTCCATATACTTAAATAGATCAAATCTATAATTCAGTTCTCAGGACGCTCACTTCAAAGTTTGTTACCAGACGTGACTGGTATGTAGGCAGCCTCTCTATAATTAGAGGGGTTTGAACCAAAATTAAAACCTTGACAAGACTTTCAGAACTATTTCTGTTTGTAAGCATCTTCACTTTGGAAATGGTTTTGAGATTAGTTACAGCATTGAAAGTTCCAGTTCTAATGTGTAAACCACCTGGGAAAATAGTTCAAACATGCAAACTTAGAGCATAAGATTCAAGGCAAGAACGGTAGTGGGCTTTTTCAGTTTCAGGTGAGTTGTATCCTCTCACCTCTCTGATCTCTGAAGTTCACCACCACTCCAACCAAGAGGTCACAGAGCAATCTTAGAAGACATTCTGGTACAAATGCCCTCTCCCTCCTACTTTGACGGTTTCCACATACAAGTTGTGGATAAAAGATGTTTCTAAGCTTCTAAGAGGGTTACCAACTTTTAATACAGTGACCAAAACTAAGCGCTAATCCTGCCCACTTTGTACATGGAAGCACGCAATATTTTATAGTTGCAAAGCAGCCTCAATAAGCAGAGACACTTTGGCAGCCACTGAAATCAATCACTCAAAAACACCTGGCAAGGACCACTTTAAGGCAAGTCAAACAAGTATTAAAAAAGGTGATTTACTCTGCATACAGTTCCGCTTTCAGGGATATTCCTCCTCTCCCTCTGGCCACCATACTCCTTTCTCTTTCCTCATTTCCCTTCTGCAGATTTGCTGTAACTTAGCTAACAGCAGGTTAAGTTTTAACAATGATGCTTTTATACACAAAAGCAAAGAATCAGCCTGCTTGGCAAGTCTTTGTCAAGAACAATTCAGGAGATAAGCACACCTAATTAAACAAGAAAATTTAATGATTCGCTCTCCTTACCTGATGCCTAGAGGAGATTCTCCTTGGCCCCGCAGGTTACCTCCCTGTAAGAGATGAGCCACTGTGTAATAGGCCATGTAGATGGTTGAGTCCGAGAGAGACTCTATCAGCCACTGCTCGTCCCAGGGTAACCGCGTACCTGGGAGAGATGGGAGCCAGGGCTCAGGCACAGGCAGCATCATCCCTTTGCACAAGCACCATGCTCAAGCATACAAAAGCAGCTTATGACTTTCACAGCAACGCACACACACACAGATATATATGCAAGTACTCATGTTTATGATTTTAAAATTCCCCTTTTTAAAGACTCAACTTATGCACTTGAAAATTTTATTAAAGAGAAAATACTTGCTATTTGTGCAGTCATCTTCTTAACACAACTGTCAAACAAATTCCAGCTCTTGATGGTTTGCTGTGTATTATAACACATTTATAACCGTTGTCCTATGTTACAGGCTACACAAGATGAAGGCTAGTCAGAATGTAAGGAGAACATCCAAGAAATGGTACTAGCTCCTTCTTCTGAGGTCCATTCCAAATCAACAGCCCAGACAAAAAGCTACCTACAGAGATGCTGCATAGAATCACAGCAGTAATGCAAAAATAAAATTACCCCTGCAGCATACATTTTTAAGACAGTGTGCCTTCTCCAGGATGCTGGATAAGACATAGTGGATAAATCTGTTCTACACTTAAATAAATAAGTATCTTTTGGATTCTTGATAGCACTTAAGCCTTCAAATGAAATGACCAGTACCATCTTCATGAAGCACTGAGTGAGAAAAGGAGTGTTTTGCCTACCTAAGCCATATGTCCTGGAGCATGCATGCTCTTGTAGCCATCCTAAAGTAGCTTCAAAATTTCTCCTAGTCTCTTCACAAAACCTGCAAGAAATAAGCTATTACTAATTACTCCTCTCAGCCCTCTTAGACCACCACTAGCAGCAGCAGCCATCCCTCCCCTTTACATCCACATTTATAGCTTACGTCTCTAGATGTTTCAAGCACTCTGATGCCTGTTTCTTCCAGGTCACCTCCCCATAGTCTAAATACCTACAGTCAGGAAAAGTTTATTGTAATAAAGCAATCCACAAGTAGGATATAATTTACTTTATAACTACAGCTTTATTTCACTTACCACTGGTCACAAAGGGCCACGACACATTCATCAGCAGACCTCGACATAACTTGTTTCTCAGGTTCCATATAAATCATGGCTTCATCCTAAGAGTTGAAAAGGCAATAAAAGCTAAGATTTAAGTGCTTAGCAAAGCCTCAACAATCCTCACATCTTACTAAAATACATCCTCTCCCTTCTAATCTGTTTTACAGCATTTATTGCATGGTTTCCACCACTGTGCAGCTCTGCCTCAGTATTCACTTTAGAAAAATGAGGACAATACTTGACTATGTACTTTTCTGAGCTATCAGTTCATATAGTTTTGTAAAGAATGTCTCCATGCATGACAAAAGGGAGGACAGAAGCACAAAACATTACTCATTGACTATGCCCCTACTGATTAAACAGCTACCAAATTAAAAAATGAGGGAGGGGAGGGGGGATGACACAACAGTGGGGGTAAAGAAGAATGTAACGGTGAACCTCAATGCTGCATCACAAACCACATACTCTGATGTGGGATCAAACAGGACGAAGCGTTAAATTATAATCTGAACATAACAATGCTGCAACCACAAGGGAATATTGACTAAATAACTGAAGCCTCTCTCACTTCCAGTCCTCATCAGGAAAATCTTATTGAAGAGATGACACGATCACTGTTCATTTACTACTCTTTTCTGCAGGAGGAACCCCAGAAGTGAGGTGTCTGCATGTTAATGGCAGGCTTGGAAGAGACTGACAATTGGGGTCTTACACTTCCAGTATCTTCCCAACTTTATCAAAGATTAAATCAATCTACCAAAATATTTCCTAGACAAGGTGACAGGATGAAACAGGGAATAAGAGGTCTCAGTTAAGCCATTCATCTCCCTTAGTCCAAGAACACGAGGTCCTTCTTTTATCAGTATTTCACACTCTAGCTATCCAAAGCACCACTAAGAGGAGGGCAGAACCGAAACAGAAAGGTTTCTTCAGCAACTCGGCTACTGCGAAAAAGATAAAATGGATAATGTGTGCATACTACCACATACATTATCCACCATCATCTTCTGAATAAGCTTCTTGACATCTTGAACTTTTTGTCCTTTGAATCCATCCACCAACATTACCTGCAACAGATAGGTCACAGAGTTGATTTTTTTTTTTTTTAATTAACAAGAAATAGGTGCAATAGCTCTTTAGGTCAAAATAAAGAAGTAGAAGTTACTGTAGTCTTTGACATGTAAAAAACAGGAATACAGGGATTGGTCGTTTGCTTTTTTTCATTAAACAGATGGTCATCTTTACACTAAATGCATTTGTATACATGTCAGCATGCACAGAGGCAATCCAACACAGCCAGTCAGAAATAAAAATTCTTGTCAGCTTACAAGAAAACAGCTGAGCAATACACCGTAGTAAGCCATTACACAAGTAAAACCAGGATATTTAAAAAAACAACCCACATCACACACGAACACATGGCTCTCTTCGTATCACTTTCCAAATCCATACTCGTAACAAAACTGATCAACTCCCCAAAATATGACCATCTGCTAGAAACTCAGATTATAAGTCTCAGATTGCCGTCATACTCCCTTCTCCTTCTTCATTTCTACCCAACTCCTCCAACTGCAGAACTTCACTGCAGGAGAAGTCTAAACTAGAAATGGTCTGGGGAAAAAAGAAAAAACTCTCCTTTCTTGCAGTCTTTTTTTAAAATTCTTGATCTTTATACACTTTCTTTCTCCTAATCAAACTCAGCAAGAAAATACTTACAGAAATCCTTTATTACTTACTCCCTCATAAAATCCTTTCAGGTAGACTCTCTCCTTGGCCTCAGCAAGTTTCTCTCTGTCATTCTGGCTCTGGATTTTGAGCTCGTCACAGATTGATGGAGCACAAAGGTTGCCATAGCCTGGGATTTCAATGATGGGCACCTGGGAATTAACAAAACAGCCTCAGATATTCAGTTCAAATTATCTCCGTGTAATAAAATCTATACAAAGATTTGTTTCCTGGATTTCACAAGCTTCACTAGAAGTGACACACTGAATGCGACAGACAAGTATATTTTGCTTGGTTTGTAGTCACAGGGGTGACATGGGAGTCTGAACCAGAGGTTATGAAGGGGAAAAAAGGCAGTTATTACTTGTTACCTGAAAATGCCTGTGCTGCATAGTATCTTGGCCAAAAGCAATGTTAAAAAAAACTCTAATGGCAGTGGAAGCAGGTGTTTGGGCTAATGTAGAACTTGTACTGTACTGTCCTACTCTGTGTGTAAGTTGGAGGCACCTATTACTAACCAAGTTACGTAGGACTTGCAAAGCATTAATGCGATTCCACTCTTCAAATCAGAAATTCCTGGCAGTCCCTAGTGTGACTCCTGATCTGACCTCCCACAAGCAGTAACACCAGTCCCCAGCTGCACCAGTACGGAAGATAGTGAGTGGAAGCAAGGGGAATGCAGAACTCTGCGATGGCTTTACCTGTAACCTATGTTTTCTAATGAAAATGGATTCAGCCCTGAGCCTGTGACAATAGTAAGGGACTTGAGCTCTTTGCATAGAACAATAATGAATTCGGCCATTAATGCTGGAAGTTTTAACCAACCACCAGATTATCAGTATAATGATGCAAACCATTTTTCAAAATAGTAATTCTCACAAAAATTAATACTTTCCTTTATCTCTGAAGTATAGTATCAAATAACAAATCTTGGTTGCAATCCCTAACACACCAACTAGTACAACTCTAGCAAAACATGAAAACTTTACTCTCAACTTTTCAGCTCTTTCAGCTGAGGACAACTTTAAATAGAAATTCTGGAAAAGGCAGGCACAGTTCTTGGCATACTTCTCATCAATGAATACAAAGTCATGTGTACTGCAGATGGACATGTTTGGGTGTACTCACTGGTTCAAATGGCAGGACCATTTCGTCTTTGATGCCATACTTCACCCTCAAAGCCTTTGAAAGTTAAAGGAAAAACAACGCAATATGGTTAGAAGAAAAATCTAGATTTAAACATTTTTATCTACCCATAGGGTCTTTCTCATACGTAATTATTTGTTATAAAGCAGACAAAGCCACTTCCCCGCCTTCTCACTAGTTCTCACACCTGTGTTTAATCCCCATCCCATTTCCAGGTGGTGATTGTCCACATCTTAGAGAAAAACCCACTATTGCTGTACCTTGAAAACAAGTGGGACAAAAGCTCAACAGTCAGGGATAGCTGTTTAGACACTGATGTTTCCTGAACCTGCAACAGCTACTTTAAGTCTCACCTGAAATTCATACAGAGGTCTTAATCTCATCTCTGGAAGTCATTTCCACAACAGGAATTTATTTCAGTTTCACTGGCACTCTTGTATACCTTAACATGCAGCAGAAGTTGACCAATTCTTGACCAAAAGTCTTGGAAATTTGAAAATAAGAAAATCCGTCGCAGCCCAGCTGGTCTTACCCGCATTTGTTTTTAACTACTTTGATTTAAAGTTAGAGATAGCAAAACTCCAACTAAAGGGAGTTTCATTTTACCCATCGGACAACCACTTTTGACCCTCCACACTATGGAAAGGAAACACAAACACAAACAATTCGGTTACCAGACTGACCTGCTTTTTTTTCAAATCTCTCAGGGCTGCAACGTCATCCGGAGAATCAGAGGGAACACTTGTTACCACTCCAGTTCCTGACAAAAAGAGAGATACAATAGATAAAAGATTAGTCAACATGTATTGAATGCACGGTACACATCAGACTTTGGCAATGCGCTACTGCAAGGTTACCTTTATCTTCCTTGATCGTGAGCATGGGAAGGGCATATATAACTTTGTAGGCAGTGAGAGGTGCTGAAAGCGCAGCGCCAAGAATCTCCTATGCAGGACAAAGGGATATCATTACAACATGCAGCACTTTTTCAGCCTAGCTGAATAAGCTCTCCTGGCTGATATTCTTCAAATTCCCTGGCATTCCTTACATATTACAAACAAATTAATTAAAAGAAAAATTATATCTATAGTTAGAGAAGGAGAAAGTACATATGAAAAAGCATGCGTGTACCATTTGAGACAGCATATGGACTATTTACTGGTAGAAAAGTCAAATCCCAGATAATATAGACAAGTAATTCAGAGGAAGCAAAACTACTGAAGTGTAGAGTTGGAAAAAGATAGCAAGTAGGAGAACAGTTTGCCTCCAAATATCTGAAACACATCAGCATCAAGACAGGAATGAATTTGGAAGCCAGTGTCAAAAGCTGGATTAAAAAAGGCAGGAAAAGCACACTGTCAAGAGCATTTATGCACTGACAGGGGGTAGTCTATTTGTTGTGGTTGTCTTCTACCCCTCTAATTTGCTTGAGTTCACATCATGTCTACTAACAAAGAAACAAGAGCTGTATTTTCTACTTCATCCTTCAAAGCAGGATCAAGAAAGATAGTGTCAAGTTTTAGCGAACAGAGATCAAGAGATATAAACAGATTGTATTAGGATGAACAAATGCCACTAACTACAATTATTCAAAGCACAAAAGTTAAGGATTGTAAACAGTGAAACCACTAACATTCAAGTACCAAGCTAGGAAAGCTTCATTCATAAATATGTACTGGAAATTTCAGCATCAACAAAAAGCCTTTTTCGCATAACCCTTTCTAACTATTACTTTTTCCCATCCCTTTCCATTCCCGGTAGAGGAGTCATCATTCTTGCAGACAAAAGTTACTTAAAACCATTCATTTATCACACAACACTAAGGCACTAGTAATGCATCTGTTCATACGTAAGTGTATCGGGTTAATCTCCCAGAAGTAGCTGTAGCTCAGCTGCCAAGAAAGCTGTCTTCTGCTTGCTTTCTTAGTCACTAAACATTCCAAAAAATTTTGTAATAGTTCCTATAGCAAGCTGCAAGATGCTTACTTCTCCCATCAGCTCCTTGACAACAGGTACAACTCCATTATCTTTTGTAAAGCCCTGGTAGGACATGTTCCTGGCAGCCCTTTGGGTACAGACAAAAATATCCCCATTCACAGTTTCAAAGCCGATGTACTTCATATCAGGGCGAACCCAGCAGTTAGTCTGTCCAAACATGGTCTCTGGTCTGAGTGTGGCAGCCACCAAGAAGATATTTTTTCCTCTTAGGCCACTGGGGAGAAAAAAGTATTTTATAAGTCACCAAAACAAAAACATCCAGGGCAATACAGAACATGCTTTTAAGCTAATATGAAACCTTTAAGTAACATTTCCTAAGTTATTAAAGTGGGTCATTAAGTTCTTTGTGGGCTTTTTATTTTCTTTCTTTATTTCAAACTCCAATTTCAGTTTCACAGACCAGAGAATAGTGGAACTCCATAGGAGCTCAAAACAGACACCAAGTCTTTGAAGTGACAGAAACAACAAGGTGAAATTATATTCTGCATTAGGCAAAACAGACTGTCTAATTTAATGGTCACTTCTGGCCATTAGATAGAACCTATTTGCCATTATGAATTCAACACCTACCTTAATTTTGCAGGATAAGGATCTAACACCTTCATTTTAATCAGTGTATATTCTTGAGGCCCGACACCCTGCAATTCACACAATGCAGCAATCAATATATGATACTGACTCTTGCAGTAAAGAAAATAAATCCTATTCTGCAGTACCCTAACCTAAATGCTATTTAAGGTACCGATGCTTTCTTCAAAGTCAGTCATATTTCCAGTGATACAAATGCCTGTTTACTACAACACAGACTGTAGAGAAAGGTTATGCTTTATTCCTGTGTCCAGAAATGTACTCATCACAGCTACTACCCCAGCAACATATAAGTTAAAAACAGCTTATTTGTTTTGTTTCAATAGATTGATAATGGTACGATGTAGCAATGCTGCTGGCACAAATTGCCAAATAATCGCAGAAAACAGCTACAATGGGAAATACTATCTGTAGCTCAAAGCAAATATTCTCAATAGAGGAGTTCATTCAATTTTCACATGCACTGACAACTGAGAACCCACCCCATTTTGTACCTATAAAATCCACTTTGCTCCAAGATAGAATTTTTTCTTTTCCATTCAGTTAAGATCATAACCAATACATAAAAAAGTCAATTTTAAACAATACCTCTCCTGTCTGCCTGTCATGATCCATGCAAGGCTGTCCATCTTTTGGAGAATAAATTGTGTATCTAGAAAAGGGTATATTTTCATTTAGTATCAAATAGAATAATGCGTAGAACAAGAGAAAAAAAATTGATGAAAGAGAGACCTCTTACTGGTATTTTCAAATTTTGCATCAATCTATTTCTATTGATGTTAACAATCAGTTTTTGCAAGAACTTTCAGTATTGGCCTTGTTTTGCTTTGAGTTGGTATCCATGGAGAAATTGAAACAGGAACACAAGCTCCCACACTTTGCTAGCACAATAAAGACACCACTTTACTGTGTCTGGTAGAGTATTTGAGATGAAAAGATTTTAGTTTAACGTGAATTATAAGCATGTTCTAGAGACATGTCATAGGGTTCCGTCTTTGATAAAACTGAGCTTATCCATATTCACAATAAACTCAAAGTTGAGTGGCAGGCTTACCGTTTCCCAAACTTAATCTTATTTCTTTCCTTTAATGTAAGAAATTGCCATCGTACAAAGGAATCGTAATAAGGATTAACATCTGTAGTAATGAAAGAACGCCTCCAATCCACCTGGAAACGCATAACAGTCTCTGGTAATTAAATACAGCAAGAAATTCAAGGAACTTCACAGAAGCAAAACCATTATTTTAAAAATAAAAAGAAGTTTCACTACAAAAAGACAATGCAAGTACCTATCACACAAAGGGTGCATGCTTAAACACAGAACTACGCAGGGTGTATGTGCATGGTCCTTCAGAGCTGAGATGCCAAACACTCAAGGCCATGTCTGCTGACTGAGAACTGCAGCTGCAATTTAATACCATTACTCTTCCTAGAACTACTGTCAACACTGATTATAGAACAGTTATCTAACATGGAAATAAGAAGCGAAAGTCATAATTCCTTTATTAGTTTCTTGTTTCCAGTTGTGATCATTGCGTAGAATATAAGCTCTATGTAAAAAAGCACATCATATTCAAAAGGTAAAATGAATAATTCCAAAAATACCAGAAACAGTTCTAGAATAATGTTGGTATTACGCAGAAAGTGTTCTCCAAGAAGAAGCAGCATATTCATAAACACAATAACAATACAAGTATGACTGCTTGCATAACTGAATTTTAGATTTCTCCAGCTACCTTCAGTCCCATGCTTTTCAGATCCTGGACAGCAAGAGGAGGGAAATACTCCAGCCAATGCTCAGCTTCAGAAAAACTGACTACTTCTTCATCAGACAGACCCAAAGACTTCATGATTCCCCACTGGTACTTGGAAGAGCCAGTCTTGGCAGCAGCCTTACTCTGAAAGAACAATCGAGATTAGGAAAAGGTGATGTTCTTCTACTCACAACATCTTAATAGAAAAAAATGCTCTTGAGCATATAAATGTCACACTTTCCATTTCCAGGTATACAAGCTTACACAAATACTCTAGCATCCTTTCTCTGGCAGTGAAGATTAATTATCAGAGTTTCTGATCTGCTCTGTTTCCCAGCTTGTATTCACAGTACAGGCATTGACCCCCCCTCCTTTTTACCCTCACATGCTTACAGCTACCAGATACATCCGCGGAAAGGACGCGCCAGGACAAACTGGCAAAATACAACCAGTTCACGGCAGTCCTGGTGAAACAAATGGATGTTTTTACCATGAAAAGGTGGAGCAGTCCTGCACTACATCCTTGTATCAAAAACCTTTTCTGCTTTTACTTTGTTCATATCACTTCTTCCAGCTATTGTCCTTCGAGTATCTTATGTCTCTGCCCAACACCAACTTACTACCTGCAAGAGTAGACAGGGTCACATCTTCTGTTGATGTAGAGCAGACAGAATCCCAAATCTAATGCTTCCAGTGCGACAATCTCTTTAGTATATACCAACAATACACCTAAGAACATCTCTAGATTTTTCCTAGACTTGATTCTTTTCCGTGCTCTGCGATAATCCCAAAATCTCATTTAAATACCTGATAAGTCAAAATAGTTTGGAGGATTTTACTTAGCATACCTAGCCAGAATAGGCTAGGTGCCATTTTACAAGCGAATAATCAGGATAGTAGGCAGACATATATCCCCTTCCCCTGAGAAAGCAGGGTTTGTGAATGCTTTGTGCGGGGTTGGGGGGGGAAGGAAGAAAATCAGCATATTACTCTGGATGATCTCATTTTTCTCAGGAAACTATTAAACAGTGCACCAGCAAACCATTAAGATTTCATGCATTAAAATGGTATCACTGGAACCATGCAGTTGATGCATTTTTTTCCAAGTCTACCTTAAAAGTACCCATCTGGTTTGGAAAAAACAATCTAAATATCTGTATCAAAGGTTTCTCTGAGGAGTGTGAAGAAGGAAAAATTCGTAACACATACTTTGAAGCTGTGAGAGCACAGCTACCAATACAGAAAAAATTTTCTTTAAAGTTTACCTTTTTGCCTTTTGCTTTGTCTTTGATGATAACGTCGTCTTCTTTTTTAGCAGAATTTTCTTCCTCTTCTTCCTCCTCATCAGGAAATTCAGGTGGGCAGCCATATAATTCCATTTCTCTTTTTAGCTTATCTGCACACGCCTAAATAGAGTTATTGGTAGGCTATCAGCATTTTTCTGTGGCAACTGCTTCAATCATAGCTAAGGAGTGCTTTTTACTGATAACATTCTGCATTCTACTACAAAGCTTTAAACTTTTCCTGGACATTCCATTAACTTCTCATTCTTGCAAATTCAAGAATGCCTGCCATGGAAAGAAGAGCTTTACAGTGAGGATTTTCTTCCAGATGAGAAATACAATCGGTAAACTTAAAGTATTTTATTTTCTAGACAGTCATAATGTATAGTTCAAGTACGACACATCTTTATGATAAATTCAGGTTCCAAATTACACTATCTTGATGAATTTTTGATTAAATTAACATCATGTTATGGATGGACAGTAAGCAATGCCTTAAGTAGTCTTAAGTATAAATAACATTGGAAAGAGTCCTCAGCAACTCAAACCATCCTACCTTTATAGGCATCCCAGTGCAGTGCAGACCAAACGGAAACAAGCAGCTCTTTCCCTTTAGCCTCTGGTACCCAATTGCAAACTACATAAAGTAGAAAAACAAAACAGATGAAACAAGAATGGCGTAAGGCTAAATTAGCACCCTTTCAAAAAATAAGTGCAATTCCTTCTTTAACATGAAACTACTTAAAGATAGACAACTGCAGTCAACAGCATCTAGGTAGCTAATCAAAGGAAAAGAAGGCAGAACTCAATTTTGTTATTGGGTCTGGCACTGCCTGGCTGGGCCAGTACAAGCTCTCCTGATTTTCAGGGGGCTGGTTTTGACCAGGTAAGAATGGGTGCAAAGAGATGGATTTTGTGAAATCCTATCCACTAGTATCTAAAGCCTGATAACATACAAGTAATAGAGCACAGTGTTCACAAGGAAGAGACAATACGATTTCTTTTGAAGTTTGCACCATTTAGCAGCTAGACAAACGGTAAGCAGCAACATCTCCTAAAAATCTCAGCAACTCTGGAAGAACGAGAAGGGGAAAACACCTGTAGCCTAGTCTCTTAGAATTAAAAAATGCTATCAGTGGCATCTCTCTTCAACCAGCAATATTACCTCTGAAAATATGGGAAAAAAGGAAAGTTTGAATTAAATCATTATTTGCTCTATAAAGTAATTAACCAGGCATTCTGTTAGCTCAAAATTTAACTACAAAATTAGCACTTTTCTAGAGAAGTATTTAAAGGTATTAGCAAAGAAAAAATTTTACCTCACATTTAGACAATGAAAATGTGTGTCCCAGGTGAAGGCGGCCGTTCATGTAGGGATAAGGAAAGGTAACAAAGTACTTTCCTTTGCTGAGAAGAAATTCAAAGAATTAAAAGATGTAATTAGCTTTTAAAATGACCACCAGAAGATGCACAAGTAAAACAGTTAACTGATACGTTCACCTATTACCAGCACACAGTGACATTCAAGTACTATTTTCCTTGCCAGTAACACAAGTCTTTGATTTCAAAGAACTGATATACTAACAGGTTTTACATCTTTTAAAAGAAGTGCAAAAGAAAAAACCCACGTAAGACTGACATCACAGAGAAACTTTAAAATAGATATAACATCTGCCCAAGGGTGACAAGTTCTAATCCTACTTCTGTAAAGTAATTACCAAAAGGCTTGAAATTATTTATTTAATCTCCCACTGTCAGACTTCAGATCTTCTAGTGGCACACTGTAAATAACTACTCATTTCACAGAGATACATTGTTGCAGTGTTTTGAATGTACACCCCATTGTTGTAACCTGACCTCTCAGAGCAACTATGATAATTTCCAGACCTTTAGGACATGGGAAATTTCTCCCTCCACCTTTGTACTCTACTCTTTTCCTTTCAGACACTAACAATGATGTACAAACATGCATAAATAAAGGCCAAGTCATTTGTTTGCTTGCAAAATATTGCAATTTAAGAAGATGCCATCTGTTACACCGCTTAGTTATTACCAGGGTTTAGCCTGACTTCCCCACATAACAAATAACTAACCTCATCTTGACGAGGTCACAGCTTTTTCAGCCAGACCTTACCCAAAGGACTAATGCTGCTCCCCACAGAAGCCCCCCCTGACACTGCACAGAGCAGGGATCCATTGCTGCGAGAGGAGCTGTGCTCCCAAGCACGCCCAGCACCTCCAGAGGTTCTGTCTGAAACAACTGCCTCAGGGCTACACAGGGGCAGAAATTAAACCACAAGCCAAAGGGTGTTTCTCCACCCCACCAGACGCTCCCTTCGCCTCTGAAACGCGGGGCCTCTGCTCCATCCCCTCCTTGCCAGGCACTGCCACTCTCGGGTCCCAGGCCGGGGCCAGCCGGGCTCCTCACTGCAGTGGCCCCCCAGCCACAGCAGCAGCATCCACCCACACCAGGAGCCCTGGGGCACAGGGAAAGGGACCGAGCAGCAGCTCCTCAGGTATCAAAGCAGATCTCATCTGCACCTCAACAGCATCCTAAGCAGTGCACACACACACATTTAGAGGAACCCACTTCAGAAGGCTGAGGACAACTGTGAAACCAACCAGGTGGGAGAAAACCTAAAGAAAGAAATAAGCACCTTCTACTATCAACAGGCAGCAGCTCGGGAATTTTTTACCACAAGACCAGAAAGCCATTATCAAAGCAAAATA
Source organism: Rhinoptilus africanus (assembly GCA_013400135.1). Classification (NCBI taxonomy): domain Eukaryota; kingdom Metazoa; phylum Chordata; class Aves; order Charadriiformes; family Glareolidae; genus Rhinoptilus; species Rhinoptilus africanus. The sequence goes on along the minus strand of VXBO01003516.1, from coordinate 328,441 downwards.
TCATGTTGACTAAAAACCAGCACAGTTTAAAAGTAGAATGCTCTCTAAAAAAATTTAATCCTTAACTAGCAAATAAGAAAAACAAGGTAAAATTCACAACAGTTCAAATGAATTAGAAGAAGCAAATACCAAAAAGGAAAGGAAAGAGACCTAAATAAATGTCAGTACAGATTCATGCACAGAGATAACTGAAGAAGAGGGATCCTTCTTTTATTGAAACACAATAAAAGAACAAAGATCATCCTACCAATAGCATTATTACTTGGAAACAGCAGAAAACAAGAGATGGTTCAACATGTTTGCAAGCAAACAGCAAAATGTTCCCTTGAAAAGACATTTCAAACAGTTAAAGTCTAAAACAAAACAATACTGTAAAGATACCTCTTTTGGTTCTGCCTATCTGAAGCATTAATCTCAAAAACTCGCTCATCATCCCACTTTTGCTGGATCTCTTTTTCAATTTTCTTCAGAAAATCAACTTTCGCTGTCCCCTTACGTTCCTGCTAAACAGAAAGATGAAGAAAATTCTGGCTGGGTGACTTAGTTAATACAGAATTGTAATATATTCCAGACTACTCCTAAACCCCTTTCGTTACTGGCAAGCATTTCTCTGGACTGCGCAACATTGAAGCATAATCTCATAACAGAACATCAACAATCAGGCCGTGTAAATCTATATCTTTGAGACTCAGCCTTCGAAGCAAGACCAAAAACCTGTAAGGAAAGTGTTAACAACCTTTTTCCAAGGCAAAGGACTCTACATCATCCAACAAAACACACAAAATGCCCAACTAACCATCTTTCCAATAACTAACAAATTCAAAGCTGTCTGAACAGGGGAGATAGGAGTGGGTATAAATCATAATTGAAAAAACCCACGGAATTCTGATTTTGCTCTAGACTCTTCATAAACCCCGGGTAACGTTTCTCCATCTTGCTATACATGAAGGGGGCACACCACTTCCTATGCTGGGGGAAGTCTGGCATACAAAATCTACTGTAATTGCAGTTCAGAAGAAGAGTTCTTAAGGTATCTTAAATGATTTTAAATTCCACCAGTGTTTTAAACACCGCCATTAAGTGTTAAGTATTTCCTCTCCTTATTGTTTTACCATACAACATATTGCAAGTGTTAAAGGATACATGCACTACAGGTACCGCAGTCATACGCAGAGTTTGAGGGTTTGGGGTTTTTTCCCCAAGATCAAGGCACTACTAAGATAGCTGGGGCAGAAGTTGCGTCTGTGTTTACTCATATAAGCAAACAGAAATCTGATTAACAATAAAAGTAGTACAAGCAAACCTCAAAATACCTCTAAAAGGTACTACAAGAACTTAATGAAAGGGTCTAACTCACGCCAAAAAGTTTAATTAAGTCTCTTACTCCTCCACGCTCCTGAATCATCCACCTTAGCGCGACTCTACCATTTTGCAGTTGTTACCTCACCTACAAGCAACGCGAGGCGAGCTGCACAGAGCCCTTCGGCTTTCAGAGCGTTTATCAGCCGCGTACGCCGCCCACCGACCGCGGCGGCCGGGCCGGCTGAGGGTCACGGCCACGCCGGGGGGAGCCCGCCCGCGGGACCGCTCTCCAGCTGCTCCGCAGGCCGCAGAGCCGCGCGGTGGGGCGGGACCGCCGCGCTGGCGCTGAGGGGAGCGCCCCGGGACCGGGCCCCAGCCG
>VXBO01003516.1:290134-324920 GCA_013400135.1 Rhinoptilus africanus | reverse complement strand
CCCCGCGGCGTCCGAGGGCGGTGTGTAGCGGCGGGTGCAGGCAGCCCTGGGCGCGGGGCTCCCCGAACAACCGAGCGCAGGGCGGCAGTGCCCGCGGGAGGCCGCCGGCGGAGGGGGCGGGAGGGACGGCGGTTCTGGGTTCGTGAGCTGGGGGCGAGGATGGGCTCGGGGACTTTTGCCCCGCTGGCGAAAGCTGCCGTGTCTCTGACGAGCACCCGGCGCGCCCGGGGGTGTTTGCGCTGTGGGTACGGCGAGGTGCTGGCGGAGTTTTGGCTGTCGCGAGGGCCTTCGAAAGGGCACAGACTTGCCAGTAATATACTGGCGTTACAGTTCCCGCAGTAAAACTAAGACCCGTTTGAAGTTGCAGGACATACATTTACAATGTGTAGTTAACCGATATTTCTACAGATATTTTTCTGTTTTGGTATTGTAAATAGGCTTTAGAACTAGTCAGTTGTAGTCATTAAGTAGCAGATATTTGGAAATTCTTTGTTATTTTCCTTTTTTCTTTTTTAAGATGATGGATGTCTCTGATATTTGGTCAAATCCTTCTGACATCTGTCCAGATGGGAGCGTAACTCCTGCTCCTACACCTTCACTGCCAATTCCCGTCGACCTTGCTGCCCTGCGCTCCTTCAGTATCTGAGCCACACTATAGGGCCGGGAGTTGGAGATGAGGGTTCATGCAGACAATCATAGAGTTTGATGGTGGGTCCTGACAGTTGAGGGGTCGAGAGTGAAAATACAAAGTGGTTAACCTGGAGAGGCAGACGCACCTTACGCGTGCTCCCGTAATGCTAATGTAATGCCTGAGAGAAACTAATATGTGGAGAAAGGAACGGGAATGGTTACAAAGTGATGGATCGTCTTCTTTATTTTAAATTAAAGGTTTATGGTCAGTTGCATGTGGGCACTAGCACCAAATACATTACATACAGTTTATTTCTTTTTGTGAGTGTGTATAAGAATTGTAAAATCTGTAAATTTGTGGTCTCTTTGTTGTTAATTGCTACATTTAACATGGCTTTCACTGGATGTTGGAAACAGTGAGCAAATTAATTTGGAGTAGAGCTGCTTGACTGGCTGCTTGTTGAGGATTTTTATTCTCTCTAACCAGTTGTCACCTGCTTGGCTTTTTGCATTTTGTTTGTTTGTGGTTTGGATTATTTATTTTACTTGCAATTATTTTGAGGTCTATACACTTGGTACTATTTCCATCTATTTCCATAGTTAACATTTTAGCAAATATACAATCCTGTCTCTAGAAGTTAATCCTTAAAAAAAAAAAAAAATCTTTAAATCATCAAACTGTTATAGATTCCTGTCTGCTGTCCGATAACTTGCATCTGCATCTTTTTAGAGAGGCAAAATGAGGAGCTGTTGCTTAATCATTTAAGACTGTTAATCTAGCTCATACTTGGAGTGTTCTTCCAGTAGCTGAATAATGGAATCTAAAGCAATATCAAATTTAAAGATTAGTGGCAGAGTATTGCTGCACAAAGTCTGTTATCTTTGGCCTTCATGAAGCTAGATAAAGACTTAGGTAGTGTGGATAGTGAATCTGTATTAATAATTGCACCCCTTTAAACATTTTAGCAGTGTTAAAGGATTGTTGTAAAATTTGTAGGCATTGCAATAGTCCTTGGGGAAGGAAACCCCCAGTATGTTAGGCATGGTAACTTAAGCTGTATGTAACGCATCTGTGTGCATATTTAAATGTGCTTTTGCGATATGTTTCTGAACTACTTGTCATGGTAATAATATTTTAATACTTTAAAAACACTTTGATATTTTACAACAATTGGGCTGTGACTTTCCTGGTACTTGCTCTGCTATTCCTGTAGAATCATACTTGGTGGTGGTTGCTCTGCTTAGAGAAAGTTAGGAAACGATGGCATCTGCTCGGTTGCCCTAGAATTCGATCTTTCCATAAAAATTAAGAAAGATGCTTCTTCTGAAGCAAAGCTCAGGAAGGAGCAAAAGCGTGGGAGCACTGTCAGGTGTGGGGGGGTGGGCACAAGGCAACTGCAATATTGTGCTGTGACTGAAAAACCACTTTACTGGCTCAGTTCTCGCGGTGCGGCTGTGTTGGTGTCAGAAAAGCATCCTGGTGTGTAGCCAAGGTTTCCTTCAGTGGCTCTTCTGGGACAGTGATTATCCATTGCAGGGGGCTGGGCACACTTGAGCAGAGTCAAGAATGGTTATTTCTCTCAATAGATGCGACGCGGACCCCTCAGCCTTAGCCAACTATGTTGTGGCATTAGTCAAGAAAGACAAACCAGAGAAAGAACTGAAAGCTTTCTGTGCTGATCAGCTGGATGTCTTTCTGCAGAAAGGTACTGTGATTTCCACCATTTCATCCGTTCAGTGGTTTTTGTTTCATTGTGGGGAGGAGGAAGGATGATGCATCATTGTTGCCTTCTAAATACTTGTTATCCATGAATTTAATATTTCTTACCGAGTGTGAAGGGATAAAGATCTTGTGATTAAAATAAAAAAAAAAAATTTAGGATGAAGTTTTGTGGTTTGGTCTTGCTCATGATGGGTGGGAGGAAATAAGTTTTAAACACTTGAAATTCTGGTACTCATTGGGGAAGTTATTGTGCATTTTTTTGTGATCTGAAGTTAAACTGATGATCAGTCTTCTCTGAATTATTTACTCTCATAAAAATTGCTGTAAAGAGGCTGCTTACTGCAGCTACTGGAATAACTGTGGATTATTCCTTGATCATAAGTTTCAATCATGCTTGCCCCTTAGGACATTTCAAAGTTGTAAATGGGATTGAAGGGAAAGTCTCTGTTTCTGCCTGTGATATATATACCTGATGAATTTCTTTATCTAAATAAACAATCTCAAGTTCCATAAATGTAATTCCAGCTCCTTGAATGGAACTGATGTTCATGAATCTAAGATGCTGCTGTGAGCAGTCCACCTGGATGACTTTTTCCAGGGACTTCTCTGGTAAATCTAACAGTGCCCTTAAATCGATATGTAACCATATTTTCTTGTGTTCTGTATCCACAGAAACTTCAGGTTTTGTAGATAAACTTTTTGAAAGTCTGTACACAAAGAGTTATCTTCCTTCGCTTGAACCCACGAAAGTAGAGGCAAAGCCTGCAGGTCAGGAAAAAGAAGTAGTCAAGGAAGAGGTAACACTGTTTTTCCTGTCTGCCTGCCTCTAATTTTCAAATTAGCCATCCTGTACATTTGTGAGACAAAATGTGAGAGAAAAATCCACTTTATTGTGACTAATGACTTTTGCAGTCTCTGTGCATTTGAAGAAAAATGGAAGATGACCATCCAGAGAAAACATTTTAAATTCCCTTTGTAGAGTCTACCTTTGACCTAGATTAACAGCATTCAGAAATCCTATTCAAATGTCCCTGGCAATATGAGCTGATAATGATTTGGAAGGGCTTAAGAGAGGGGGAAGAAGGAAAAAAGTTCCAAAACATTTCCCTTTCCAATTTTGTATATCCTATGAGGAACAGAAATTATTTTAAATGTTTTCTGTAATACTTAATATCGATGAAATATTGTGGCCTGTATATTAAGGGATAATTACTTTTAGAAGTGAGGTAGCATTCATTTGCCAACAGTTCTTTCTTTTATCTTGTTTTTAAGTTTTATTGACAGCAATTGAGTTTTTGAGGAAACAAAAAGCAATATTTCCATAGTTGTCTAAATTTCCTGGTATCTTGTATAATCCTGTGCTATCACGTGCCTAAGCTGGATGTTTTTTTCTTCTGAGACACCTCTCCTCTGTATTGGTAGCATCCTAATGTACCAGCTTCGGGAGAGAGTTGGGGAAAAAATTGCTATAGAAGTAAATATTCTTTATTTCTGTATACTCTGATCACAGTTTGCAAAGATACTTTAAACTGAATATGTGTTTTAATTAGTATAGGAAAGATGCAAGTGTTGTCAGAGAGTATTTATTAAATTCTTGTCCTTTCCCTTACCTCCAGGGATGCTTAAGTCATGCAGAGTTAAAAGCTGCTGTCTTTATAAATGGACCATAGGGAGCGCTTTTTTTTGACAAGTACTCTAAATGGGTATTCAGATTTGTGCTTTTGTCTGGGAGCCTAAAATAACTTGAAGGAAAGACCTTGCTGGAGTTAGTTGTTCTGTCCTCAGAGTTAAAACTGGCTGATGGGCATGAAGGCGACAATTGCAGATTGAAATCTGTTAGTGGACCACAACAAAACTGTACTATAACCTATTTCAGAATGCAGGTCCTTATTTGACAGAACTCGATTAAACAGATGATGTAAATTAAAGTTGCTATTTAGTTTTTTCTCCCCTTTCTGATACCCTTTTTTTTTCATCTGAGGATGAGACCCAGAATTATGACAATTTAGGGCAGTAGCTTTGGTGACGGAATTTCGTAATTTGCAACTATATGTATCTTCCACTTTAACCATTTTCCTATTATTTCTCAAAGTACTTGTCATAATTTATAAAACGTGGTTTAGGACTACCTTCAGTAGACTTAACCAGTGCTGTGATGGGGGGAAAGGGGAGGTTCTGGGGGCTTGGGGCTGGGGGAGCAGGGATGAGGTAGAAGATGATATCTAGGACAGCATTATGGGACAACTTTACAGGATCAGGACACTAAGTAGCTATTTCCACATCAGTAGGGCCTTGATGATTTGTTATACAGCTCAGTGTATTATGTGATTCCTGCAAGCAGAGAACAAAACCAGTGTAGAATCATGGGAAGTCCAGGTTGAAAGGGACTCCAATATCACATGGTACAACTCATGTTGAAAGCAGAGGGACTTAGGTTGGGCTATCCAGAGTGTTGTCAAGACAAGTCTTGAATGTTTCTACCAATTCTCCCTAAATAATCCTAAACAAGGATGCAGGAAGCTTCCCTCTTTGTTTTGTTCTAATTGGAAAAGATCTTTTAAAGATTATTGCATGTAATCTTTGGCGACCAAAATTTACAGTAGCTTCTAAGCAGTGTAAAGTGGTAACCAAGGCAGCAATGGAACAAAAGGGGTTCAAAGTGATTTACAGTAGAGCTATAGCTGGCAGACTTCTACGCCTGTCCTTGTTGAGACCAGCAAGAAATGTGACTAGTTCAACCATGTGAACAGTTTTTTGCTTTAACTCATTTGCTTCAAAGTGTAAACCAGTGATGTATCTACTTGGAGAAGTAACTCTCCTTAGTAGTTTTCCATTTCTGAGATTCAGAAAATACCTCATTAGTAGAATTGATTCCTCTAATGAATGGAGATACAGAACTTGTCTTTTATGAATCCTGTTTAAAACCAAAATATCAAAGTAGTTTTGTTCTGGGCTATTTTCTCTGCAGAAAAACCTGAAAGATTTGAAATAACCTCTAGCACTCAATTATATGCAGTGCCTAAGTGTTCTGTGCAAGTAATACTTAAATACTATTTTTATACAGGATGCTAGCTCTAATTTGAACTAAATTTTGGTCGTCTTTTCTTCATTTAAAAAAATTGGTAGTTGCCTCATAAACAGAATTTTCAAGAGTCAGTTGAAGAAGAACGGGATAGCAGGAAAAAGAAGTATTCCAGTCCGCAGAGAAGCCGTGCAGATTCCAGTGAACAAAGGTTAGTTTTTAGCCAAAATGTTATTCATCTGTATTTGCTGGCAATCTTTAACTGTGGATTTTTGCCTCGTAGGTAGTGATTTTTCACAAACGGTGGTTTCCTCCTTAGTTTTCTCTATCTGCACTGTGTTACCTGTGTGCTGGTCACATGCATGAGAACCCTTCGCTAGAAGTTGGTCCCTTCTGAAAAAATGACAGTATCTTTCAAATGTTAATACCTAGGAATGTCATCAATTCCATTCTTTTCCTGGATTATATAAATGAAAAGCATTGTTGGGGGATTCTCCAGGAGTTGGCAAGAGTTGTTCACACAGTGTAAATATAGCTTTTAAAACATGTTCTGTTTTGGTCATATAACTCTTTCACTTTTTCAATTCTTCTTAGTCCTCCCCTTACTGGTTTCTACCAATTAGTGCTTCAACTTTGAGATTCTGTACTTTTCTATGTAATTTGGGAAATTCTAACTCGAATGTTTTGCTGTCCAAATGAGATGGGAAGGATGAGCAGTGTCTTGTTGCAAGCTTGTTTTTTTAATTTGTTTTTTCTTTTCGTAAATGTGATCTACGTATTTTTTTTTTTCTAGAACCAGAGAGAAAAAGAGAGATGATGGAAAATGGAGGGACTACGACAGATACTATGACAGGAGTGACTTGTACAGAGAGAAATCTAGCTGGCGACGTGGCAGGAGTAAAAGTCGTAGTAAAAGCAGAGGGTTAAGTCGAAGTCGTAGCCGCAGCAGGGGTAGAAGCAAAGACCGTGATGCAAGCAGAAGTGTTGGTGAGTACCCGAGGTGCTGCTTCAGAACATCTCATGTCAGCGGCGTGTGGTCGCTCCTACGTACCCTACAGTCTCCCAGGCTGTAGATGTCCCTTGAGTAGTTCAAGCAAATTTTGAGAACTTTGTGTTCCTGAAATTATTAATAAGATGCTGTTCTTCAGAGTAGAATAATTAACAGGATTGTTTTCTTCTTTGCTAACCTCTTAATTTATCCACAGGTGTATACCGGTGGATATCAGTAGCTGATATTTTTGTGCTATGCATGTTGACAAAAGCTGTTGATTTTTTCTTTTCCAAAAATCTATCTTTTTGCAAAATAGTGTTACCTTCTTTTTCACTTTGTTACTGTATATTTTTTAGAGAAGGTTTCTTTGTAATTGAAGGTGGTTACCATGTGATTCGTTGTTCTTTTAGGGCTAATTCAAGTTGATTGGGAAAATAAGAGGCACAGATTACAATGGATTTCAACACATGTTGAGATCATGTTAGTTAAGGACAGGGTGTAGGTTTGTTGTTTCAGGCTTTCTCCCCTCTCCACCCTCCCGCTGCCTACTTTAAAAAAAGCTATATTCCAGAATGGGATGAGAAATAGAGGAAAGAGCAAAGAAAACATTTAGATTTCTGAAGTTAAAACCCTATTTGTATTATACTTAGTTCTTATTCCATTGGTAAGACTAAGATCCTTCAAGAACAGTTTAACCTGCAAAGCACTGAGTATTTAAGGAAATGTTTATACTGTTGTGTAGTGTCTTTTTTTCAAAGCTCTAATATACAGAACAAAGCGTGAAGACTTTACCTAACTCTTTTTTTCTCTTTAAACAGAGCACCGAGAGAGATCAAAATTCAAGACTGAAAGAAATGATGTTGAAGGCTCATATAATCCAGTTTCTGTGTCTCCCAATAAATCCACTGAACAGTATTCCTCTGCCCAGTCTATTCCCAGTGCGGTTACTGTAATTGCACCTGCGCACCATCTTGAAAGCACAACAGAGAGCTGGTCAAATTACTATAACAATCACAGCAATCCCAGTTCATTTGGCAGAAACCCTCCTCCTAAAAGAAGATGTCGAGATTATGATGGTAAGCCATCTGTTTCGTAGTTTTCAATTTTATACTTTGTTTCAATTATTCTGTGACCTTTTTTTAGGTATTTGCTAAATGTGGGCAGAAAGTCAAAATGCGGTAGCATGTGTATTATACCTTGTATGTAAAAGGTGCATATGTGACCTATATTTTACTGGGGACTAACTGATCTTACTGAAAGCAGTTTATTTATAATCTGACAGTTGCTGGATAAGAACATACGGAGTTTGTTCACAATTCTGTTTGCACTCAGCAAATATTTCAACCACTGACAGTTGTGATAAAGATTGCAGTGTAAGTGTTTGATGTAAAACAGGTGATACTTCTGACTTCTGATTTCCACAGCTTTTATGATGGATGCATTTATGTTTTTGTATGCTTTTATGGAAGATTATTCTAATTTGAATTATTTTGAAACCTCGCCTGATAACCTAATGTTGGATCAGTGATTGCCTGCTTTCTTTAGTAAGAAATTCCAGCAAAACCTGAGATGCTACATATCGCTGACAACTAATGATTTTTTTTTTCCTAAAAAGTGTAACTGTCCTGTTTTTCAGAGCGAGGATTTTGTGTACTTGGTGATCTTTGCCAGTTTGATCACGGAAATGATCCTTTAGTAGTAGATGAAGTTTCCTTGCCAAGTATGATTCCTTTTCCTCCACCACCACCGGGAATTCCTCCTCCTCCTGGTATGCTTCTCCCCCCGTTGCCAGGTCCAGCTCGGAATTTGAGGTTGCCAGTTCCACAAGCTCATCCACAGGCACCACCTCCCGTTGTGCTTCCCGTACCAAGTAAGTAAAAACATTGTTCCGTGTTTCTTTATGTCACCAAGTTGAAATGACACCTCTTTCTGGAAGATCTGTGTGTATTCCAAGTAACGAGTTCAAGTTCCTTTGCTAGCCACAACCTACTCAAAACATTGCCAAAATAATTCTGAAAAATCAGCTTGTAAAATAAAATGTTGCAAGCACTCCAAATTGAATTAGATGAATTGGGCAGGGAAGCGGAGGTGAGTGTCTTCCAGATTATCTCATAACCCTGGTGTTTGGATTGATCACTGACAATTGGATTACTAGCAATTTTTTTTCCTCCTAATGCAGTAATGGTGAGATTTAATCTTCTAAAAGTTCTAATAAATTTCTGTGTTTGTGCTATATTATGTATTGCTTTTTAATGGCGGATTAATTGATACATCTAAGATCTATTTTAGCTGAACAGTGATCTCTGAGACTGTTTACCCTTTTTTGTTATCTTACTGCATCTTATCATGGAAGTTCTGTGTAGTGGTAGAATATTAGCGACGTGGTTACTCTGTTTCAGTACTCTCTATGCCAGTAACACAGTACATGCTGTGATAGTTATATTAAATAACAGCAGCCATGGGATGAGAAATCATTTTATACAGAATTAACCCTTAAACTTTACATGAGCCTTTTAGTGAATGGAATTAGCTTGCTATGGAGTGAACCAGCAGCACTCTGTAGTTGTGCCTTGATAGGTTGCATAGTGAAACTCATGGTTCTTTTTTGGCCATCTAGTAAGTAGGAATGTATGTATCTTATAAGATGCAAACAAAGCAAAAATAGCTAGGCAAATTCCTCGTCTGTCAATGCCTTTTGCCCTGTAGTTCTTGTTTTAGAACTGTAATCTAAATGTTGTTGATATGATCTCTTGCTCTGAGCAAGTCTTGATTCTCCATGGCAGAGCTGAGGGAGGAGCTGCTGTAGCTAATGCAGGCACTAACAATAATAAACCGCTGGGGAAGAAAAGAAAAAAGCAGACATGTTTTGTTTTGTATAGTGTTTAAAGCTTTGTCCTTTCTGGCAAAGAGAAGAGGTGTTGGAATCAGAGTAACTTACCTGAGTGGGGCTTCTCCATTTACTTTTACTTTAGTGGGATTGTAAATATTTGCAAACTTGGCCTTGCTCAAAGCAAGGCATAAATAAGTAAAATTGAATTGTCTGCACATTTTGTCTGTGGAGTTACAAGTTTTAGTGATCTATTCTATGGTGTCATTGTAGGACCACCTTTAACACAGTCAAGTTTGATAAATAACCGTGACCAGCCTGGGACAAGTGCAGTGCCCAGTCTTGCACCCGTAGGAGCAAGACTACCTCCTCCTTTACCCCAGAACCTACTGTATACAGTATCCGAACGTAAGCAATTTCCTTTTTTTAAAATCTGCTTGAGATACAAATTCTAAAATGCCTCTGTTGATGTGTGATTAGAAATTATTACCTGCCTTCCTCCAGTACATACAAATCTAAAAAGAAGTCTGATGTCTTTCCCTGTGGTCAGTGCATCGTCTGCTGTTGCTGTGTGAAATCGCAGTAGTGTTCTGTCACCATCTGAGGAAAGATCAGTCGTGGGGAGGTTCGTTTGGGTTTCATGTACTCAAAGCAATAAGATTGTTGCATAAAAGAGGGATCCTTCCTTCTTCAAGCTGTTTAGCAGAACATTGGTAGGCAAAGATGGATCTGCAAACCTGTAATTGGTGTTTAACTTGGTATTTATTCCTATCTGGTTTTGGCTTGTACAGATGAGAGAGATCTTATTTATTTCTTTTCAATCTGTACATTGCAATAGTCTCTACAGTCTTAATATACATTAGTACTTTCTCTCTTTTTTTTTCCAGAATCAACTTAGTTCTAGCTTTCAAACTTAAAAAACAGAGCTCAAACTTTTAAAAAGTGGATTTTTATGAGGGGAAATAGCAAAAGACCTGGAGAGCCCTAGATTGCTCTATTTAAATCCAAGAAAGCCTGTATTTCTTTGATAATGAAACAATTAATGGCATTTGCATGTTTTACATGAGCAAAATAAGATAATTAAATCTGTGTCTTATAATATTCCTGTCTGGGGCTTTTTACATAAATATTCTGAATTTTATTCAAAGGAGGGCTCTAGTTAATGATCCATGTAATTCCCATTGACTTCCATGCTTTTCAGAACTTCAGTCACTCAAATTCCTTGTTAGATGATCTGTTCCCTTATCTCCAAATGCGGTCAGGCACTTAGATGTTACCATCTGATTCTTTCAGCTTCAGAACTTCTTCTAACGGGCGATTCTGTCTGTCTTAGCTCGCAGAGTGTCCGTTGACTTCAGTTGCACTGCATAATTCTGTTCCCCAGAACATCTGTGGAGGTTCCCATGTCCTGGTCTTGGACTGTTACGGTAACAACTGCTGGTTGCCCTTTTGTGATCAGTCATGTGCCAAACCCTGGAGAAGGGTCTGGTGGTTCAGCTTGTGCAAGGTTAATGGAGGTTCTTGGCAGAGTCAGAAACTAAACTAAACCATCAGTTTTGAAATTCTGGGGCATATGTTTTAGATTGTAGAGTCTTCATTGTTGCTGTGGAATGAGGAGCTGACATTTAGAGTGCTTCAAGTCTGTCGAGTCCCCTTGTACAGGCATTCGTTTCTGTTCCAGGGTATACTGTGGTTCTATGGATGCCTTTCATAGACTTTATTCGTTCTAATTCTTGTATAGCTTTTCCTTTTTATGGTTGGAAAAAGACATCATCCTTGATTTGGGCCTTGGGCTGGAGGAACAATATGAGGCAATTCTGTCATCTTGTGTTCTCATGGTCACCCCTTTTAATTAAAATAATCATTAGTACCTTAGCGGAGCTAGGCAGGTGATCTCATTCTTACATAAATCAAAGACAATTTAATAGGTAAGTATTGGTCAAATTACCCGATTTCTCAGCTTTCTTCAATCGGAATCACTTAAGTGCATTCTCCCACAAAAATCCTTTTCTGAAGTAAACTAGACAGTTGGGCAGCAAAGACTGAAAACCCCTTTGCATCTTAGGCCCTGCAGAACAAGTGCTCAAAAGAAATCTTTTGTTGCTCCCCTTAAGATGCTGTCAGATATTGTGAAGGTTGTCATACAGACACCTCATTCCTTTTTCAGGCAGCTCGTCAGCAATACTCAATTACTGTGACTTAAACACTTTGGACAAACAGTAACAATCAAATTTAAAAAACAAATGCCCAAATAGACTTGGGCGTAAATTTCAGTTGAAGGTTTTAAATGGTTACACACATCTGCTGTATGACCACTTTTCTGTCTTCTCTTCATCCAAAACAACTTCTGATTCTTGACATCCATGCATTTCCTTAAAGGAAAATTAACCCTGAGTCTTAAACTCATTTGAAAAATTCTTTCATTTCTCTCCTTTTTTTATAGATACATATGAGCCAGATGGCTATAACCCCGAAGCTCCTAGTATTACCAGTGCTGGTAGATCTCAGTATCGACAGTTCTTTACAAGAGCACAAACGCAGCGTCCAAATCTAATTGGCCTAACATCTGGGGAGATGGATACAAATCCAAGAGGTAGGAAGGGTTTCTAGTCATTGCTGTTGCTTTTTTTGTCCAAGATCGTCAACGCTTATTTTCCCCTTTTTCAGACTGAAAGCAGTAGTTTTTCTCACAGATCTAGTATTTCAGAGCAATTTTGGGACATCTCTACCTTTCTTAAAATGCTAATAAGACCATATTAAAGTCAAAGCAGCCTTGTTGATTAAAAATAACCAGTTGCTTTGGAATGTTACTAGTGGTTTTGGTTGATTGGTTGGGGGTTTTATTCCTCTTTAGCCTGCGAAGGCACTTTTCGGGTGCTGGGTGCTTCTAGAAGGGCAGTGGTGCAGAACGATGGCTTTGAGCAGTGCAGTCTGAAGACTGCTTTTGGTTTGCCAAGGGCGTGATTAGGCCCTGGAGCAGAGAGGTGACAATCTCTAATACTTGCCTCCACTCTTGTGCTGGTAGTGAAGAGGGAACTATCGAGGCATGGTTCTCTACTTGATGGTCTGAGTGTCAGCTGGTTGTTCTCTCTAGAATGAACATTGCAGGTAGCATTCTAATTCTCCTAGCCCATGGAAATCCTAGTCCACATTTAAGTAACTCTGAATCTGTAATTGGATGAATGTGGATGTACCACTTAGTGGTAACACGTACGAAATGACTCTTAGGGGAGAGAACAAGTCATGGCTCTTTTTAAGAAATTTTTGTTCTGTTAGCATAACTGTCTTTTTCCCTCCTGCTTTCCCCACCCTGATCTTTAAAAGAAAAGTTGTTAAATTTCAGCATTTACTGTTATACTTCACTGTTTCTTATTCAGTAGTAAGAAAGATTATTTTTTTTCAGTATTTCCTTCCAATGACTCATCCTGTAAAAAATATAGTTAAATATTGCAGTGATTGCTGTTGCTGTTTTCATCTTAATAAACATCATAAAGGCAGGGTTGGGACTTTATTGCTGGCCCTCAGATTCTCTCTAAGAACCTGTTCTGTTGTAAGGCGTGGGTGAGTGTTCAGCAGCGGTGCTTCAGACCACTTGTTTTACTGTCTTTGTCAAGAGTGTGAAAGGCTTACTCTAAAACCATCCTCCAAAGCAAGACTGAAACTGCATGCCTGAAAATGCACAGTCTTTGTTCTCACCAGTGTAATCGGCAGAGCTCTGGCATATGTAAAAGCCATAGAAAATTCACTTAACTCAGACTTCTTTTTAGGAGTTGAATATTTGGCATATACAGGAGATGAAGAGCTATAGCATAATCTTAAAAAGGTTGTAAATGAAACTTGGCAAATTGTGATCTAGTTCTTCAGCTTTGTGTTTGTAGAAGTTGCTTCAAACGTTAAATCTAATGTCTCTGAGAGTATAACTTCATGCCATAGTTGTGCTTAATTACCAGCTTGTTACTGAAAACTGGATGGACGGATGACAAGGGGATGGAAGTGGGAGGACCCATGCCACATTGCAGAACTCTACCCTGAGTCTGGGAACCTACCTGTCTTTCCTTTCCTCCTCAATATTTTACTAACTTTTTTCCCTGCAGAATCTGAATTTTCAGTACCTGAAAGATGAAGTTTTAGCTTTGTTTCTTTGAGCTAATACTAATCTTAAAGGTCAAAATCTCATCCCTGCTGGCTGGACTAAACATTTGTTTTCCTCAAATTGTTTAGTTAGGTTATCAAGTGACCTTTGAAATAACTTCATATACAAAACTGACCAACTTGATAAAGTCTTCCTAATTTTTATGGTTTTAAACTCAATCCTATTTTGCTGTTTAAGTGAAAGCTTTTCCGATGTTTCCATTGATGTATGGTAAATAACGCAGGCCTCTTTCTGTTTCTCCAGCTGCCAATATTATCATCCAGACTGAACCTCCCATTCCCATTGCAAATAACAGCAACGTAACTAGAGTTGTCCTTGAACCAGACAGCAGGAAGAGATCTCCAAGTAGCATGGAATGTCCACCATTAAAGAAACCGTGGCTGGGAAAGTAAGTGTTAACAACTGCAGCTGATGAATTGGAATGC
Source organism: Rhinoptilus africanus (assembly GCA_013400135.1). Lineage (NCBI taxonomy): Eukaryota > Metazoa > Chordata > Aves > Charadriiformes > Glareolidae > Rhinoptilus > Rhinoptilus africanus. Next base: position 311,149 of record VXBO01003516.1, on the reverse strand, counting down.
ACTTTATTGCTATCAGTGCTGTGAATATAGCTCTTCACTGGTCCCTCTAATGGAGACTAAATATTTGGTGGTGAGAGGAGCTCCTTTTTCTTAATGTCTAGAGTGTATACTTTTCATGAGAAACATAATAGTTAAATGTGCATTAATGTTTGCTGCTGTATACGCATGGCTATCTAAATTACTGTCTTGCTGTCATTTTCTTTAGGCAAGCAAATAACAACCAGAATAAGCCAGGATTTTTGAAAAAGAATCAGTATACTAATACAAAACTAGAAGTTCGAAAAATTCCATCAGAATTGAACAATATTACACAACTCAACGAACACTTCAGCAAATTTGGAACGATTGTAAACATTCAGGTAAAAAACAAAGTTCAGTTTTATGCCTGTACGTGGGTGTTTTATTTTCCCTGACACCTTCTTGAATGTTGCAGCTGAACTACATTCCTTGAGAAATCGTAATGGAGGTTAACTGGGAGAGTAGGTAATCAAATTCAAAGGAACCTTTTCTTCGTCCACCCAATTGTATTATTACCTTAATTTTTTAGGAGTATATTGGCTTCTGCCGTCGTGAGGTTTTATTAAATTTGAAAGGCTTGAAGGTTTAACCGTCCAAACCAACTCAGTTTTTTGAGCAACTTGTGTACTATTTTTGAAAGAGATCTAACAATTTCTGTCTTACGTGGTAGTCCTACAGTATTTCATAGTGAGGATTGTGATAAAGGTGCTACAGGAGAGTCTTTATACGCATTTATACCACTTTGCATCCTAGAACTGGCCCCAGTTCAGTGGTGTTCCTTGCATTGTAAGAAGGGAAAAAACACTATATAAACAAAACACGGGTAGTTACATGATTAAAATAGCATTTAATTTCCATTTATCTTTACAGACAAAACAGGTGCCTCTTAGTCCTCAGTTAGACGTCAAAATAAAAGACAGATACCTGGGAAGCCTCCGTATTTTTTGAGTTGATAATTTTATTCTGCCCCTTGATAATGAAATAATGCACGTAAAACATGCTATCTCATTAATTTTTAGAGAAAAATAGCCTTATTCAAGAGTGTTAAAAATGCTTCTTTGGGAATGTGGCAAACCTTTCCATTGTACATCCTAAGACAGCAGTCTTCTTTCAGGAGGTTAGAATAAAGAGCTTTGGAGTCAGCACTAGCGTCTCTTCAGTAATACCCAAAGGGCAGTTCATGATGTTCTGAACATATGATGCTATCTGGTGGAAAAGTCTTTTACTTCTATTTTATTTTACTTTACTGTATATAGGCTTTGCTGTAAGTACGTGTAGTACTTGCCAAAAGGTACTTGCATTTAATTACATAGAATGTTTTATCTTTATTTTGAGATCCTAATATCATTGGATATCCCACTCACTAATGCAGGTTATTTGTAGATTGGTTTACTACTGAGATGTTTTCTCCCTTGAGAAGTAATGCTTTCTAATGAATTTATGTTTAGGTTGCTTTCCAGAATGACCCTGAAGCTGCTCTGATTCAGTACTTAACTAACGATGAAGCTAGGAAGGCAATTTCCAGCACAGAGGCAGTTCTGAACAATCGGTTTATACGGGTGCTGTGGCACAGGGAGAGCGAGCAGCAGCCCCCGCTGCTGCAGCAGCAACAGCAGCAGACCCCCCCACAGGCTCTGCATCACCAACTCCACCTGCAGCAGCAAGCCCTGACCTCAGCTCCGGCTGTAACGATGCATAGCAACCTGTCAAAGGTATGGTGCTGTTGTAAATTAGGGATTGAGCCATGAAGGTTATCGGCATTCCTAAATGACTGCTACTTCAAAAAAGCAGAATATGTAATCATTCATTGGTTTAATATCTGTTGATGCACAGGTGATAAATAAACCACCGGCATCTGGTGCCTATGTCCTTAATAAAGTCCCAGTGAAACGTCGCCTTGGAGCAGCGGGTGGAAACCAGGCTGATTTAAGCCAGTCTGGATCTGTGGTAGAGGATTCCCAGGTATGTCAATGAAGGCTGACCATCTTCGTGCTTTCAGTTAAAGCTTTGCCCCGTTAGCTGAGCAGGAGCTGGCAGGTAGAACTTTCACATTGTGCCTGCTTGACTCTGTTCTTATAACTAATGTTTCATGCAACCATGGTCAGTCACTTCTGCCTAGTTTCATTTGCTGTTCATGTAAAATAAGGACAATGACTTCAGAAACAAAGTATCAGTATTTTAAGTAGCATAAAATACTCTTGGCAGTGCTTCATAGTAAACAAATTTGACAACCTATATGCAATGTCAGCTTTTTGTTGGCAAATCCCAGTGATTTTTGAGCTTATGTGATGCTTTCACAGTAGTGCTAGAAGCTTATAGAATACCTCTGCATAGAGTTAAGGCTGATACAGTTTAGTTCTCACTGATACCATAGTGCAGCGTGTGGTGTTGGCCACAGAGAAGTCCTCCTTTCTAGAAAGGCAGTATGCGGGTGACTCAAAGTGTGATGTTCGACTATGACCGCAAAGGTGAGCGTAATGTGGATGCAGAAAATCAGCTGCAGTAATCTTCCTAGTGGATATAAGGATACAGAGGGAGTTTTGGATGAAGAAGGAAAGAAAGCATCTTTTGCAGAAATCCTTTTAACAAGCATTTGAGCTGATTGCTTCCAAGCAAGTTGACTGTTAGACCAATGCCTTTATGTGTGTGGTTTAATTGCCTTGATCTTTTTGTTTCCTTGCACGAATCTGGAAGTCTGCGTTCACATTTCACGTAATACATTCCTTTAAAATTCATTGGTGGTATATCACCTTTGTTTTCAGCTATTAGATATTTTTGTGTGTGTGTTTTTGCTATTTCAGACATTTCCTACATCTACAAGCCACTCAAAAATGGTTTACAGTTCTCCAAACTTAAAGACATCTATGAAGCCTGGTGCAGGGTCTAAACCTCACGATGTGCAAGAAGCCCTTAAAAAAAAACAGGTACTTTACTATTCATTGGTTGACTGACAGTTTAGCAATCAAAGTACTTTATAAAGAAAGATTGGGCAACTTGAGCCTCAAATATGGCTGTATAGCTTTCTACGTTAGCGTGGGGTTTGTCATCATTATCTGACTATCTCACAAACACGCGTTGAGGTTAGTTGTGGGGAAGGGAGTATTCCTTTTGGGGTATCTTATGTGACGCACTTGATTGTGTCATTTTTCTGGGTTTTCTTGAGGCATTTCTCTGATTCTAATCTCTGCAGGTATGAGACACTTTAATGACATTGTAGGATATCTTTCCTAAGAGGTGTCCAAAGGGAGTAAAAATTTAGTATAAATTTAGTATAGTACTTCACAGCAGGAAGTTAGCAACTTTTTTCTATTTTTTTCCCCGGATCGGATACAATTCATACTTGTGCGTTCTGCAGACTGTTAGTTTTCATGGTAGCCTTCATTTCTATAGCTTGAAGAAGGCAATATGATGTAGGTGAGTACGTATAATGCTAAACTGCTTTTTACTGATTGAAAGAATTTTCTCCTCGTATAGGAGGCAATGAAACTCCAACAGGACATGAGGAAAAAGAAGCAGGAGATGTTAGAAAAACAAATAGAATGCCAGAAGGTAAGTCTGGAATATCTTCTCCATACTTCAGTTCTGTAGATGTTCACTACTTACTTAGATTCTGTCTGTTCATTGTTGGTTTTTTCCTGTAACTTTATATTCCTGCTCTTTTATTAATACATAGATGTTGATATCTAAGCTGGAGAAAAATAAGGCCATGAAACCAGAAGAAAGAGCAGAAATAATGAAGACCTTAAAAGAGCTAGCAGGAAAAATATCTCAGTTGAAGGATGAATTGAAAACTTCATCTACAACCTCTACACCATCAAAAGTAAAGTCCAAGACGGAGGTATTTATTGCGCAAGACACTTGCCTGCCTGTCTCTTGTAACTATTTCTAATGTCCCAAAAATGCAGCAACATTAGATCAAAACGCTTCCAAGCAGTAGTTTGAATTTGATAGCGATAACCATGGACAAGCAATCTGTGGTTTTAAGGAACTCGGATGACCTACTTTTGCATGGAGCTCATTCAGGCTTGTTCCAATTCTGAAGCAGAGAATTCTGGGTCTTCCAAAAAAATGGGTTGGGGGAGGGGTATGGAGGCAATTAAACCAATCTGAATTTAGAGGGAAGTATGGATATTGTATACTGATCTGTCTATATCACTTACATAAATGTGTTGCTGAAGAAGTGGAACAAAACATGAACTGCACACATTACAGTTCTGCTTTTCCCTTCCACTTTCTCTTTCTGCATCTTTTTCTCTAAGGCACAGAAGGAACTTTTAGATGCAGAACTGGACTTTCATAAGAGACTCTCTTCTGGAGAAGACACAACTGAATTGCGAAAAAAGCTAAATCAGTTACAAGTAGAGGTGAGTTTGTCTGGATTGCTGCTTTTAATGTATTTATGATATGTAAAGGTTTTAAATCCTTTCAAACTGAGGGTGGCTTTATACATTATTTGCCTTTGAACAGGCTGCCCGTTTAGGCATTCTGCCTGTTGGTCGAGGAAAGACAGTGCCAGCCCAAGGAAGAGGACGAGGACGGGGACGTGGGGGAAGAGGAAGGGGCATGTTGAATCACATGGTAGTGGATCATCGTCCCAAAGCACTGACAGTTGGAGGCTTTGTTGAAGAGGAAAAAGATGAATTGTTACAGCACTTCTCTGTAAGTACGAGGTCACATTAAAAAAGAAAATCTGAAGAGGAGAATTGTGGCCTAACTGTAAATCTGTTAAGTAGTTAACCAATCCCCTGATCTTAATAAACAGGAGCTTTTGCCCAAAAATACAGGTACAAATGCTGCAATATTGCTGGATGATGCAGCTGAGATTTCTCTGGCTCTCACCTTTCTGTCTGAAAAATAAGGTTTCACTGGCCCTTCAGTAGATTGCAGCTGTAGCACGTGATGGTCATGGGTTTGGAGGAGAATATTACTACTGTTCCTAATGGACTTTTCTCTCCTAGAAATTTGGAGATATTGAAGACCTTCAAGAAGAGGATTCTCCATTAAGTGTTGTTCTAACTTTTAAATCTCGCTCAGAAGCCGAGAATGTAAGTAGAAGAATGCATACATTTTTTCATTTTAAACTTCTTATGTCTGCCTTTATATTTTAAAGTATAGCAGGCTTTGGTCCCTCTGGTTGTAGCTAGATAGCGTGGGCGTTTGTGTCTGCTGCATACAGTGTCACTGAAGGGAGAAATGCCTCCTGTTTCCTGTAGTAGTAACATAGGCCTTTTGCTCATAAAGGTGCAATGGCCCAGTCAATTCAGAGCTGCTTTAATCTTTTCAGATTGCTGGTAGATGAGCATTATTTATCAGATTCAGTTTTTGGTGAAGTTGCCCTCAAAAGGCTGAAGTGGATGAATGTGGCTTACGAGATCCTCAAATGTGTGTCTGGATGCTGTTCTCTGGGGCTAGCTCGTTGCCTGCAGTCTTAAATGTTCTTCACTTGGTCCTCTTTTTGAAAATATGTTCATTTAAAATACAATCTAGGCTGCTAACCAGGGATCCCGGTTCAAAGACCGAAGGCTACAGATCTCATGGTACAAACCTAAGGTACCCTCTGTGTCCGCAGAAATCGAGGAAGAGGAGTCCAAGGAAGAGGTATGGAAATCTATTAAAAACCTAATTGCTCTTGTAGGAATCTAATAGTTAAGAGCTCTTTTAGGATACAGTTTTCTGTTTACTGAAGAGATTTCATAAAAGGTGGTTTTGCAAACCAGAAACTTAACTGGTTTTGCATAGTCAGGTACATTTTCCACGCTTTAAGAAAGGGGAAAAAATACACTTTCTGGATGGGATGTTGATTTGCCACTATGAAAATAATTTTTTTATCTGCAGGCTGCTGATCTTTTCACAGTATTAGTGCTGCACTGTAGGATAAGTTACAGATATTCTTTCCTGTAATTATGAACACATTAAGCTTTTAAAGGTTTTTCCGACTAGGCATTTCAAACTACTCTTTCAGAGAGAGTGGGTGGGTGTTTATTCCTTCTTCCTTTGAAGTTTGGCTTTCTTTTCCTCTCTTGATGTGTGAGGCTGCTGCTCTTTCCGTAGAACTTGGTGAATTGTGTGTGTTTTAGTGAGACATATCGTAAACAGAAACCTGACATAAAGTATGACTGATGCTGCATTGCGTGACATGTTTCCTAGGGTACAGCATGGAACAGCATGTTTAAAAGTACGGTTTTTTTCTTCATCTAGGAGACTGAAACCTCGGATTTATTTTTGCACGAAGATGATGATGACGATGACGAAGATGAGGATGAATCCCGTTCTTGGAGAAGATGAAACTTGATGTTGGAAATGTATAATTTTAGGAATATAGTTCAAGCTACATCTTTTAAACATTTATTTAAGGAAGATGATGAGCCAAAAAAAAGCTTTACTTTCTTTTCAAACCACAAGATTTAGAGTGAGCAAAGATTGTTATCAAAACATTTCGGATCTAGCGCTGTGATACTAAGCTAGCCAAAGGCCCAGTACCATTTTACATAATTATCAAGCTCACCAGGGTGGTGAATTTTTCTATTTAAGAAGGATAAAAAAGAGAGGGGGGGGAAGAAGTATTAGTATTTTCTTGTCCTCTTTTTGTGTCACCTGTATTACCTTGTTTTGGGTTTTTTATAATGTGATTGTTTTGTTAGTTTATAAATGAAAAGATATTACAGGTTTTATTTAGCAATATTATGGGGTTGGGGGAAAGACGCGAACTTTCATTAAATGTTATGAAAGAAAAAATTGCCTCATTTGCTAATTGAAAAAGGGTAGCATTTTATTTCATATGGAATCACTTATTGTAGGAATTATTTGTGGCTAGATTCATAAATGATTTATTTCAATGTGTTTGAAAGCCACACAGTTTCTATGTTTTTTTGTGAGAGGAGATGGAAGAAGCAATTTAACAGGGTAGTACTATAATACTGTCCAGTTCACTCTGTTTCTTCAAATTCTGCTTCGCAGAAAACATAAGCAATGACGTATTTGAGTGAATTTTCACTCACTGTTGATTTTCTTCTGTAGTTTCAGTGTAAGGTTCGAGTCAGACTGTTTGTTTACTGCATTTCAGTATTTGTGAGCATGAGTGTAATGAATTTCTTACTTCTCCAAAAAGAAAGCCAACCTGGCTACTGCCTGCCAGCCAGTGGAAATTCTTCCTCCTCTCCCAGCTACCACCTGCGTATTTATGTTCAAAACAGATCAGTGAAGCATTCAGAGCAAAATGCTTTTTAGCCGACAGCCTGCAGTGTCCTGCTCATAGGCTTGGTTAAACCTTGCTTTCAGGGGCGAGTCCTCAGAGGAGTGTTCAGAGCTGGGTTGGGAAGGTTACGAATTATCAAGTACAGTTTTGTTCAGACCCGTTTAAGATGAACACATTACATTCTCAGTTGCCTTATTGTTGTACTATTTTAAAAACACCTCCCCAGAAACGGGTGTATTCCGAGAGAAAGGAGGATAATGAGAGCAGATCCTTGAGCCCAGTGTCATAACTGTTGGGGGCTCCTGCAGCTCACCAGTGTGGTGTCCAGTGAGCATTTGCCTTGACTCTGTCCATACTCTGCTCAGTACATTTGATGTACGATTCTATATAAAATAAACAGAATGTCGGTGCAAAAATGCTCTCCTCTTTTGAATAATTAGTTTACCAGTATATTTGCTGGCAAGTTCCCAACTGAAGAAAATACACATCAGGACCCGTAACTGAGGGTGGCTCTGACCTTGGCTGGTGACCCATAGCTGAGCTTGCCTCTGGGCTAGCCCTTCCCCTGCCCTTGTTAGCACTCTGCCCTGGTGGTGCAGCAAAAGTCAAGACAGTATCATTCTCTATTTCCTTCTCAGTTGAAGGGAGTATGTTTTTCAGTATTCTGCCCCTTCACATTGAAACCTTGCCTCTCTATTTATAATTAGGACTTTCCTGCTAATACTGAGACTAAATTACAGACATGAAGAAACAAGGGGAAACCAACCCTACATACTTAGAAGAATGTCTTCCTTTCTCCCATCATCTAATGGTTTGTTTTAATGTGGCTCAGTCAGTGTGTATTTTGAAAAATCCATTGCAATGAACATAATAAGTCCTGACAGTTTAAAAAAAGTGATAGAGGGAACAAAAGGATTTATATATTTTTTTGTACAGAGTTTTTTCTTAAACTGTATAATTTTGTAAATATTTTGCTTTTTTGTGTACTAAAACTACCAGCGTATAGATTTCAATAAGAATTGTTGTATTTTTGTATTTGGAAAATGAAAATTACAGTGAATGAATGAAGCTGTAAGAAAAATTGCAGTAGCCTTTGAGACGCGTAGAATGGGATTCCTTTTCATATGGTTTTAGCTCAGAAGTGACACCGGAGTGGCACACTGTGTTCAGGGAATCTTGCCCTTGCCCGGACACACTGGGGCTGTTCCAGTGGGGTGTGAGTGGAGGGAAGCGAGTACGGTAAATTTAATGATTTTTTTTTTGAGAGAGCTTCATATGATTTGGTTTGTTTAATCCCCTGTCACAGCACCTGTCAGCAGGCATGCGTAAATCCCCCAGTGACATCCCAAAGGTGATCGCTGTGCCGAGCACAGCCTGGGCGTGGAGCCTCGCTGTTGCCGTATGGGGAGCTGAAGCCATGGGCTCGGAGCGGTATCTGACTCCTGGCGGTTGAGGAGGAGGAAAGAGGTTTGAAAGTGACCGTTGTTTGGCCAAAGCTTTCAATCTCCCTGGATTTTTGGGCATCCTAGGCTGTATTAAAGTGGTTGGGGCCAGGGGTGGGGGGCCTGTTTTTGTTCTGTTGGTTTGTTTGAATAGGTAGTATGGCAGTACAGCTTACTTTGTGGCAACACTTTGTTGTGAAATTCATGGGTATTTTCAGTGTGTATCTTAGGCAGTTTCTAATTGACAAGGTAACTTGTGCACGGCAGCCGGGGTGCGATTAGACGGGCCCAGTCTGAGATGGGTATAAACACAGAAGGAGTGTGTGGTAAGAAAAGAAAGTCACTGTTAGGAAGACTAATCTCCCTTTGGTGTTGAATTAACCTAAGCAAAGAGAACAAAACAAACTCAACAGTTAAAAAGATAAATCTGAAAACAGTTGCCTGCTATTGTGAAAACAACACTTTTATTTTTAATGAAATCATGTGAAAAGGAATAAAGTTCCTCTTGGTGTATAGTAAACTTGTACTATAGTTTTTACAAATTGTGGACTTGTGTAATAGCATAATAGGAGATATTGTTGAATTTCTAACTGTTTATACATTTAAATTCATATATGTAATGTTTGTTTTATTGATTACAATCTGAATTTCTAAGATGCATGTCGACTTTTTTTGCAATAAAGATATACTATGGAATGGTTCAAGATTTAGAAAAGACAAAGAAAATTCTAACTTAAATAAATTGGACAACAGAACCATTCAAAAAAAATTACAATTATAACAAAAAGAGTGTTACTGGTTTTTTGGGGTGGAAGTATTTCTGTGAAGGGAGTATTTATTTGAATGGAATGTGTGTGCAAGTTTGTTTTCCTTAATAACCTGGAGAAAAATCTTCAAGTGTAGAATAGTACTGATTAAGATGGCTAAATTGGTGGGGGGAGGGTAGAGTAGGGGTGGGAGGGATTTTGGGGGAAGGTTCAAAGTTTAACAGGAAATGAAAAATGTCTTCTAGACATTTTACAGATTTTGACTATTGCTGGGTTATTGAAAAATAGTGTGTACGAAACATGAGATAATATACATGCACATTTTAGCCCCTTTGAGACCAAATTGCAAAACTAATTTATTCCAGTACAAACTTTATTCTTGGTCTTTGCTTCTTTCAGTGGTTCCTGTTACTCCCTTCTCTGTTCTCTGTTGTTTTCAGGAATGTAAATGTTTGTGATCCATGTTTTTAAAAAGCCTTTTCCCTTGACTTTGCAGTCGATGTGCTGGGGTACACCCCCCACATGGGATTTCTCCGTTTTTGGTATTGTGGGGAATGGGGGCAGGTGAGGGGGGAACTCCCCGGCCTGTGCAATGCCCCCTCCCTCCCTGGCCCCATGATGCACATGTTTTACAGCAGGAGCCGGCCCTGCTGTGCCGTTCCAGAGGCTCTTCGTGATAAACCTGTGGCTTTTGGACCTTTGGTCAGGAATCAAACTTTAGAATCTTTCCAGCATCCAGTTCCCTGTGGGTAAATACTCAACAGCAACCAGCCAGTCCTCCCTGCCTTCTGCAAGACGCAGTACAGTCCTCCAAAGAGATGGAGCCCTGCCATGGAGTAGGAAGTGTTTTGCATTCGGTTCAAAATACTTGTTTCTTCCTACGTGATCAAAATTAATTTTAACAGCAGAAGGGAATGAAAAGAAGGCAGGGTGCTAGCATTTTTCGCTCTGTATGTGGCTTTGGGTTAATTTTTTTCCCCAGCTCTTTCAAGTATCATCTAAATGTTCCCCTACTGAGGCAGTACTTTCGGTGGGGTATGGCTGCTCTTCCCACAGCGACGGATCAGAATCTCGCTGGAAGCCTTTTGAAGGAAGCAAGATGTGGTGAGTAACTGTTGTAACTGAGCGAATGCGTGGGGGTAAGTTGTTGCTGTAACCATTAGCCAAGAATCTCTTTAGTGGCTACAGTCGCAGGGGTGTGAAGTGCAGTAACTGTACCTCGGGAGGTTTCCCGGAGGAGATGGGGGCCGCGGGGCGCAGGTGTGTCAGGGCAGCCCGCCGCCAGGGCTGCGTCAGTTTTAGCTGGGTCCTGGCTGGCGGGGCCACCGACACCGGCGTCTGCCCGAGGGCGGAAGAGTCTCCCCTGCGTGTTTGTGTGCACCTCCACTGCTTTTATCCCTGACGGGTCTACAGTCACGATGATCAAAACGTAAATGATTAACTAGAGACTTTCCTCTCTCTCCCCAGGCTGGTTCCACAGACGGCTCCAGGCGCTGCGGTGCGGCTGGGGGCAGGTCGGTGCGTGGGCGGTGGGGCCGGGGGAGAAGCACGGGAAGGCCGCAGGAAGGTGTGGGGTCCGGGGATGCGCACGAGCGGCGGGGTACGGCGGGGTGCCGCGGTGTCACCATGGCGGGGTGACGGTAGGAAGGACAGATCGAGCCCTTAAAGCGCACTTCCACTGCCGCGGGGAGGGCCTTTGCTCCCTTTTAGGGGCTAAATACCAGAAGTGGTGAAGTGCAGGCTGGAGAAACCAATTCGGTGTTTTAAAGTTGGCTGCCTTTAGAGGGCAGGAGGAGGCAGGGATCCTTCCCAAGTCGGGATCTCCACATCCCTGCTCCTTGGGACATCGGCCCTGCACCAGCATCTCCTGGGTTTTCTCGCCATTCGGAGACAGGTTTAATTGAAAGGTAGAAGCATCAGAACCAAACAGTTATCAACTCTTTTATTTATGTGAAAACTGCATCTTTAGGCACCTGAAGATTTTACGTATCTGACCGGCATTAGCTCAGCGAAGATTTCCACAGCACGGTTCAAAGGCAGAGTGGGGGCCGAGGTGGCCAGGAGATTGCCCTCTGTCCCTGGAAGCGCTGTGGGAGGAGGACATGCGGGTGAGCGCCATGTGCCACTCGGATCCTCACGCCTGTTTTATTTGAGGTGAGGATGGTTTTGCTCCGTAACAAGATTTACAGTCCAGAATTTATTTTTAATAAATCTGTGGGCATCTTAAGTTGACACTGGGTGACTGGAGCTCAGGGCTTTGCACTTCTGTCACTGATGAGCGGAGGGACACTGTCGTGCTCCCCAGCTCGCTGCTCCTGGCCAGGCATTTTCTGGAGGGCTCGGAGCAGCTGCCCCAGGGACAGGGCATCCCCGGGCTGCCCCCTTGGCTGGTGTCTGCCCACGGGAAAACACCGAGCTACCTCTGGGGGGAATTAGCGGAAGCTTAATTGACAGGGTCCAGCAGCGGTAACTGCATGGGATGGGTTGAACATACAAACCCAACGTGTGGGATGATTTCCCCTGCAATAATAATTTTTCATCACGAGGGCTCGTAATGGGGCAGTGCAGAGATGAGTGTGGCATCGCCAGGGTGGGCAGAGCGGGAGCGGGGCTCGGGAGCAGCCCAGGGCTCGGGGGGTCGGTGGCAGCACCCTCGGCAGGGAGGGCAGCATCGCCAGCGAGGGAGGACCTGCGGAAAAGTTTATTGGAAAATGCGTAGAACAGGATTTATGTTAATCTCCAGATAAATATATTTTAAAGCAGTATTTTCTGTGACCCTAGCAGTGTTCATCGTGGAAATCTAAGGCGTTTTACTGTGACTTGTCTGCTTGTTTTATTTTTAATTTGATCTTAAGTGTGCTTTCACAATGGTAAACTCTTATGATACAGACTTTTGTATACTGTTCCTCTACTTTTTCAATATTTTCTGCTTGCTGGCTTGTTTTAACCCTAGTATAATTTGAAAGTTTATAAACTTACTCAGCTCTGTTCTCACAGCTTTTGTATGACCTAAAAATTGTATAAATAGAAAAAAATCTTACGCTGTGTGTTTCAAACCTGTGATTGTATGAATATTGCACGCGTGAGGCAGGATCGCTCTGGCTCTGCAAGGAATGATCATTTCCACTCTGGCCATGTCTCAAAAGCAGCAGCCACTTACGGTGCTTGGTCTGTTGCGTGGGGACGGGGAGGTCTGTGTCCACCGCGGTTCGGTAATGTCTCTGCCACCAGAGATGTTCCAGCTGTGTGACACACAGCGAGTTCCGTGCTGGTGCTTGGCCTGGGGGTGACGGTGACGCCAGGCCGTGCCACGCTGCGCCACGTCACTCAGCGCTACGTGTGTGTGTGTGTGAGACACGGGCAGTGCCAAAGCAGAGCTTTACTGCTCCTGCTCCGTGTGCCCTGTAACCCAGCCGTGGGGTTCTGCTACGAAATGCAGCGGCTGAAGGACAGAAATTGTGCCGGTGACCCACAAAGGTGCAGCGAGGGCAGGTTTTTCCACCCACAGGCCCCAGACTGCCATCAGTTCCCGGGCATTTGGCCCTGGTCCAGGCGGGCTGTGGCACTGGGATGGCTCTGGTGTCCGTCCATCCCGCCAGGCCCCAAGGACCTGCCCGTCGTCCTTGCGGGCAGCGCAGTGCCCGCCTGTCCTGGAGCCCCTGCGCCATCGCGGTCGGCAGCGCTGGTACTCAGACGGGGATTGGGAGCACGGGGGATCCTGGGGATGGTGCGTGGGTGCGGGGACAGGCCAGGGCCTAGGGTGTCGTTCGCCTTATTTTTTAGGAGTCGAACCCCTTTTGCACTTTGTCTTGCTGTGCTTTGATGGTGTCGGTGCGGCACCACTGAGAGCCTGCACTCAGTGACGTTTCTGAGCTAATTATAGCCTGGTCTGCACATCTCACACCAATAACCTTAAAGCACTTCTGCTCTGTGATTTATTTAAATGCTAATAAATTATACATTTCTGGCACTTTAGTAATTCAAGTGAAAATTATTTGGAGTCAACTCAACATAACATACCTCTGTGTGCTCTCTGGTGGCTAAAGATATGTCAGACAATGATTTCATCCACTCCTCCTTTTCGCTTTTTAGCGTGCCTTTGGGTTATCTGTGGGTCACTGAAGAGTGAGGAAGACTTCCTGAACGAGCCCACTTCCAACTGTTGATGTCTCTGTTACGAAGAGGGAGTTAAGTCTAAATCAGGATAAAAAATATACGCAACTAAACGTATCCAGGCCTACAAGAAAGTATTTTCAGGCTGTACTGCAGTACACTGAAGTGGAAGCTTTAATATCAGCATGTGGAAATGGATGTGACAGGGAGAAAAGTAATGAGACTTGTTAATTTAACTACAAAATACATTAACGTCTGAGGTTTGCCTGTGGTGGAAGGGATGGATTCTTACAGGTCTACGCTGCCCCAACAGTGATTTGTCAGGAGCAGGGACCTGCAGCCCCCTCGGGGGGTGGCGGGGGCAGCAGGCGGGTGATGCTGCTGCGGTGCCTGCTCTCAGGCAGGGCGCATCCTCCACTCCCTGCCTGCACCTCAGCGTCTCAGTTCTGTGCGGGCAGCAGGAACCGCTCACAGCAGGCGGCACCCCTGGGTTGGGTTGATGGTTGGATTCGATGACCTGAAAGGTCCCTTCCACCCTAGACAATTCTATGATTCTCTTAAATATTTCTTGCCTACAGGGCTTTCTAGCCGGGGTGTTTGTGTCTAAATGTAAAGCAGGTTAGGAGCTTGAGATTTTCTTCTCCCGGTGACAGCAGGAGCGTCTTGCTGTGCCCGATAGGTGCAAAGCTGTGCAAGATGCAGGGAGCTGCCACACCAACACCACGCCAAGCTGCTGTAACGGTGTCGTGCGCCCAGCCAGCAGCATCTGCCGCGGCAAAGGGCCAGCGCTGCTCGGCCCCGCGGCCGCTTCGATGGAACGCGCTCAGCCGCAGCGGCCGGTGTGGCTGCCTCTGTTAAACCCCAAGAAACGTGACCGTGGAATGGGTGAGTTCAACATCCGGTGACAGAGCTTCTCCTCACCCCTTTTACGTTTTAATTTCAAATTTTAATGAAGATTTCAGGGACCATTAATGTAACAGGGACATGAAGGCAGAACAAAGCTGAATGATTTTACGGGGCACAGCAGCACCCACTGGCTCTGTGGGGGGCTCCCGGCAGCGCTCGGCCCGGGGAGCTGCAGACCCCCCTGGAACCAGCCCCAAACCCTCCAAGCAGGATCCCAGGGTGCCTCATCAAACTGCAGCAAACTCACAATGAATCCCAAGGCAGATACAATGGAAAATTTTTTGTTAGAGTACCTGGAGCAGGAAAATTCTGGGTTTGGTTATTAAACTGTCAAATCAGCTTGTTTGGGCACCCGGGGAGGGAAGGGCTTTGTCTGTTATGAGACACCTCCAGGATTTAAGCAGCTTGAGCAGCTTCTTGGACTAGTTTTAAGATGCAGAGGCTCTAATGGAATTTTGAAATTTGGAAATGGTAAGGAGAGATTCTGTACTATGGGCAAGCCTTAAAATCCCTTCGATTTGGAAAATTATTTTTTTTTTTCCATTTTGAAAGGGGAAAAACACATAAATTTGCTCTTACGGGTTTATAGGTGATGACCAAAACGTGGTCAATATGAGACAAACCGCTGCATTGGGAGCAATGCGTGAGGATGCTGAACTGCTTTCTCTGGCACCATTTGCCTGAGTTTTTAGTGCTGAGTTTTCCCGGGCGGCGCGGGGCCATGGCTGTTCCTGCTGCTGGGTGTGGAGGCGACTGCCCCGTGCTGGAGGATGTGGTTAAGAGTCTCTGCTTAAACACACGCTGAACAGAACTCGCTCTGCTCTTGTTCAAGAAATCAACAATTTCACAGCAACAGAAAAAATAGCTTTGGGCCTCTAAATTTTGGCAAAGCAAGAGAATTCTAAGTCCTTTTTTGGCTATGTATGCCCCTTTGAAGGAAATATATTTTTAATTTTTCTTTAATGTTTTTACCTCTTGTTTGAAAGCAACTTGTTCTCTGTTATGCCCCGATTTTTTTTAATTATTGATTTTCTAAACAAAGCCATTAATTCTTAAGTGTGTTCTGTTAGGCAAATGTCTGAACAGCAACGTTTTTGCAGGTTCAATTCATTACGTTCAACCAGGCGATGGCCCGGCGTGAAAGGTCAGCCCTGCACAGCTCCCACGTGCCAGCTGTCCCAAGACCCAGCACTGAGCCCGCCGGCCCCCAGCCAGCCCCAAAGGACCAGAAGGGCCAAATGCAGGTTTTGTTCAAATATTTGGTCTCTGTTTCAGGCTTGAGCTGCTGAATCCTGGTTCTTCCTTTTTCCTGTGGCTGGATTTTTGGTTTCCTTGCCTCATTCCCTTAATTTTCCTTACAAAGGGCTGACCTCAAGCCAGCCCGGGGCTCCCTGTAGCTTCTCACCGGGGTTTGCTCCTGCCAGCGGCTGGTGCTGAGCTGGAGAGCCCCTGGGTTCCTCTTTGTGACAAGGGATGGCGTTAAAACACAGCAGCAACCCTGGATTCCCAGCGGAGAAACATGCAAACCGAGGGCAAGACTGTGGGGGCAGCGGGTAAAACACATAATGTTGTTTTTTCTCCATCCTCCCCAAGATTGCCCTGACAAAGATACAGCTGTTTGACTTGTTGATTAGCAAAAACATTAGCAGGCCTACTGTTTCAGGACATGAATAATTAATGTTTGTTCCTCATTAATTTCTTGTGGAACAGAGTCCTGTTAGACCACATTTAGATGTATTTCTAGAATCAGGAGCAAATATAACAAGAAAGAGATGCCTGACAGATAAGTGCTCTGTTCCCCCGCCCCCCGAAAATATTGTCATGTTGCTCCTATTATCTCCATCAGGAACAGATCGGTTTATTTTTAACAAGCACCGATGTGTCCTTTGTTACAATTTTAATTTCAGGGAATGATACAAGAAACAAGTTCTATAATTCATGCACATTACAAACGAGTACAAGGCAGACCTCCCAGTTAGCATGAACTGTCTGGCATCCTGCATTCCTGGGACCTCAAATCAAAACCCTGTTTACTGAAAAATTCAAAAATAAGATTGCATCAGCTTTCTGAACGCTACTGCTGGAAGACAGGCCGTTTGTTCCGCCTCCATTAAACGAGTGTTTCAGTGCTGCAGCGGAGCTTTGGCACTTCTCATTTTCCAATATGGCCACGATGCTTTTCTAATACTAAAGGCTTTTTCAGTGTTGATCAAGGATTAATACTGGCAAACACCCGCTCAGCCTTCTGGAGGGGCCGTGCCCGAGACTTTGCTCCCCAAGAGCTGCTCTGCATGCAGCCAGCAAGGCTTCGTTCTGGTTTTTAATTGCAGAAGATGAGAGTGAGCACAAATAATTTAATCTGAAGCAATGCACGGACCCCAAGTCCTTTCCCTTGCCCCTCCTGGGAGGGCAGTCCAGTGGACTAGCAGTGGGGCTGGCCACCCATCTGTCAGGAGCCTGCGCCAGTGGGCCAGCACGTGGGACCCCTGGCCAAGCAGTCCCGCAGGTGTCCCCTGCCTCCGGAGGAATCCCGTCCTGTCCTCGCTGAGAAGAGATGAAGAGCTGTGAGGGACGCAGTGCCTGGAGGCAAACCACCGCTGCTTCCAGCACCGTGAGCAACAGGACCCACGTGTGGCCATGCTGCTTCCCACCCAGGGGTTTCCCTCCCTGGCCACTTGGCCCCAAGTTCCCAGCGCTCGGGGGTGCCAGCAGGCACAAGGCAGGAACAGCACAAGCCAAATCATGGAAGAGGATGATACGGGAGAGAAGCACGTGTTGCAAAATCGGCTCATTGAGTCAGATGAGTTGCGTGTGCAGTTGTGAATGGGTTGACACTGAGATCCGCAGCCAGAGCAGAAAATGTGTGATCACCAGCAGGGACTCACGGGGGGGTCCGGCACATCCAGGGGACATTGGGCAGAGCCAAGGCATGGAGCCACCACCCCTGGACGGCCAGGAGAGCCCATGCTTGGAGCAATGTGTACGGAGCCACTTGGGTGATGGTGGCAGAGCTGCACGGCTCAGGAATGCCTGCTACCAGCACAGGGCAGTAACGTCGGTGAGACAAGTACCTGCTGCAACCTTGTGTTGCTCTTGCCTCAATGAAATGCCGTGTCTTTATTGCTCTCTCGAGTCCTTGTAAGGAGGAGTAATCGGCAGACACAGAATGGCTGAGAGGTGGTGTCTGCCCCTGTGTAACTACGTACAGTGCAGCTTTCTGACCTGAATTTGTTGCCATTATTCTCTTCCAAGCTGCAGCAGTTATGGGGTAAGCAGCCTGCCAGCGAAAGCCACGTGTCCTGCTGGGAATGTGTCACTTCACCGAAGGGCCTTGTCCCTGGGTGGCTGGTGGGAGTCTGCTGCGGCGAGCTCCGCACCCGCTCTGCCAGGGGCAGAGACCGCGCTGCGCCCTGCCCTGCGCGCTCCAGCCCCGGGGGGAGCGCAGGCACCCACCCTCCCTCGCCACCGCGCTCTCATGGCCAGCACCTCTCCCCAGAGCCACAGCCCCGCATCTGCGTCCGCCTCTGAAAGCGGAATTCCAGCGCCGGCAGGGACCGGTGTTTGCCTGGGCTGCACTGGGTTGTTGAGACCAACCCTGGGGCTGTGTCCAACACTCACTGTGGATTTTTGGCCATGGATACTGTCAGCGGCAGCTCAGTGGCTGGAGCTGCAGGGCTTTACCCAGAATGTGCTACTGCATCCTGGCTGGCTCGAGCTCTGGTTTCCCAGCTGTCTTCGTGGCTTTGAGAGGCGCGCCTTGGGCTGAGCCCTGCCCAGGCTGGTGGGGACACCCCTCCGGCGCCTCCCTGCTCTTCCCCTCTCCCAGCTCGTCCCTGCCCGCTGGGCTGTGGTGGCCCTCGGGAAGCTGCTGAAGCCCCAGTACCTGGCCCTTTGCAGGGGGGTGGCTCAGGAGCGGTGGGAAACCTGCTTTTGCCTGAAACTGCCTGCAGGGTCTGCCTGCTGCGGGATGCTGCTGAGCACGTCACCAGCGGTGCCATTGTGGCCGTGCCACTCGCAGCTCTTCTCTCAGAAACAGTTTCCATCCCGCCCCTACCTGTGTTACGAACTTCCCGAATGATGAATGGTCCTCCCCTGGCCCCTCACTTTAACCCTGCAAGTTCTTCTTCAAAACGCCCTCCCAGCACCTTTCCTTCTCCTCTGGCCAGGCCCCGGCAGCCCGTCTGTGCCCGCGGGGGCTGCGGCGGAGCTGGGCGCAGTCCTGCCCCGCTGCCCCCCGCCGAACCCGAGAGCTCTGCGCGACACCCTATAGCCCCGAGACTCCCCCGCTGCCACGGCCCTCTGCTTTGGAGGCGCGACGCGTGGCCTCGCCACCCAGCCGGGCAGCTCCTGTAACTTAGCAACTTTCTTTTTGCTTTGTTAAGTTGGGCTCTTCAATCTCCTTAATGAATAAGAGAATCAAGCCAGGTAATTGATGCTTGGCCGTTTAGCTGATGAATAATTGACTGTCTGGGTAATCCTAGATATTTCCTCGATCAGATTGTGCAATGGAACAGCCGTATCATACCGGGCGCAGCGTGGCTCCTGCTTTTAGGGCACTAAACAAACGCAGGCTCCGCAGGGACCCCCCAGAGTCACCGCTCGTCCCCTCCCTGCCGACAGCTCAGGCCTTCGTGGTAACAGGCTGCACCTCAGCAGCACAACTTATTTTATTGGGTGAATATCTCAAATCGGGTCTGCAAACCATGACTTTTTTTCAGATATAGAGTGAAGCCAAACGCCAGAGCATGAGGAAGCAGCCCCCCGGGGTGGGCCGGGGAGGGCAGCAGAGGCCCCAGGGCAGGAGCCAGAGAGGCACAGGGCTGCGCTCCCCGCCAGGGAGAAGACGGTATCTTTGTGGTAGCCACACAAATGTCAGCTTACTCGCAGATATTGAATGGCAAAGTATTGCAGAAATCTACCCCAGAAAAAAATTATTTTTGCAGGAAATTATGTGGGTTTTTTAATTAGCAATTGAAGAAAATTTAATGCTGTGATTTATGTTGGCTTTGGGACCGTGATGGGCAGTGCTGCTGACAGCCCCTTGCAGAGAGGATTTTAGCAGGAATTCTGTGTTATTTAACACGTTTATATTTCAAACTTCCCAACAGTCCTGTGTGAGCATTGACTATATAATTTTTAAACTACACTGAATGAATGCAATGAAACCAAGAGCCTATCAACAACACTCTGACTGTGATGGGCTTTGAATTAAATTCTAAATAAGAACAGAATATTTTTATATATTAGGAAAATGGATAGCAATCTTTGAATTATGACAAAGAATAAAATAGCACATGCTTTTAATCCGACTTGTACCTTCAGATTTTCAATGAGCCACTAGTGATGTTTCATCAGGGTATGGGTTTGGTGGGTTTTTTCTTCCAGAAATACTATTAATTATTCACTAGTATGTGAATGATCTCTGAAATCTATTGCAGTGACACCTTTGAGTCCTCAGATAGTTTCTGATGGCAAACCATCTGGGCTCTTTTAACTTGTTATTGTTTATCCTTTGGACTCCTCTCCTCTGTTTGTAAGGTGTAACATCAGTAGACAGGGCCAGGAACATCAATATTTTACAGCTTTAATTAAAGGCAGCTCAGCAGCTAGATTACCCAGCCCGGTTTCTTTCAAAGTGGCTGCCTTCAGGGGGGAAGGAAAAGACTGTGCTTAAAGCAGGTGGTGAGGAAAGGTGTTGCTGAGGGGGGCTGGGACGGGAGAGGGGTCTGGGCTGGGACGGGAGCCCCGACCCAAGCTTTTTGTCTGAACAGCCCATCCCTGGCTGCAGCATCCTCCGAACGGGGCCTGCAGCTTCCCACGGGAGCAGGGGAAGGAGTGTCTGCGGGCTTTGGCGTCTGCTCGCTCTGGAGGGAAGGAAGCAGCAGCAGAGAGACAGGGAAAAGCGCCAGCCCAGCAGGAATGCTTTGGGAGCCAGGGCTGGGAAGACGTGTCCTGGGGAACAGGAACTATTCAGGCTTCACACCCGGCTTTCCGTTTGCATCCTCTTATTTATTTACGTTAACCAGCCAGTGCTAAATAAAGGGNAGCCGCCCCCCGCCGGGCAGAGCCCCCAGCTCCCTGCACAGGCTGCTGATCCCGCAACCCAGCACCTCCCCCTGCAGCCTCGGCCCCTCAGCTCCGGCTGCGCCCCTGCACCTTTCGGGCAGAGAACGGCTCGATAAATACGCGCAGCAGAGCGTGAATCGTTCTTTTCGGAGTGAATTACAAAACAGACGACTTCTTGTCTTTTAGGCTGCATTTTCACCTGCTGCGAGATACAGAGTCAAAACGTTTAAAACNAGGTTAAAAACAAAACAAAACAAAGGCCTGAAATTTATCCCTCTATTAATTACCTCTAACACAGCAGAACTGCCTATAAATATGGTGCCACTTTAGATAAAACTTTCATGCAGCTATTTAGGCCCTCTGAAATATAAATGATTTCCTTTAAATTTTTTATCATAAATCAGGGCATGGAGCTTTGCAACAACGCGCCGGTTCCTCCAGATGGAAAGAAGCTGCCTCTCCCTCTCGCTCCTCCCGCAGCCCGCTCCCCGCCCTGCCTTCCCCGCCT
>VXBO01003516.1:271758-282815 GCA_013400135.1 Rhinoptilus africanus | reverse complement strand
AGGAGGAGGTTCTCTCTCCATGGGACACACGTCCAGCTTGGGGTAAAACATGTTTCTTAGGAAAGCAGTTTCTGCGGAACGGCTGTGTGCCGAGAGCCCAGCCTTTGCTCCGTCCCCCGTGCACGGGGCTGCGGTCCTGTCCCGGACTGAGGTGCCCATGGCTGGAGTGAGGAGCGTCACCTGCGCTCGAGAGATGCGGGACTGCGGGGACCGGGACTCCTGGCAGCCCAGGGAGGGAGCAGCGGCCGGAGCAGCTCCAGGACGGGCTCCTGCCTCCCAGCCCGGATTCCAGGGGGAGTGGGACCCTGAGCAGGGTGCCCTGGCCGTGCTGCCTGGCGGGTCCCCCGCAGTCCGAGCCGCTGCTGGCCCATGGCCGCCTG
The DNA here is from genome assembly GCA_013400135.1 of Rhinoptilus africanus. Classification (NCBI taxonomy): domain Eukaryota; kingdom Metazoa; phylum Chordata; class Aves; order Charadriiformes; family Glareolidae; genus Rhinoptilus; species Rhinoptilus africanus. The sequence continues at coordinate 282,435 of VXBO01003516.1, read as the reverse complement.
GAGGAGGCCGGCACTCAGCCCAGCACAGGGACAGGACTGTCCCCTCCACCAGCCTGGTGCTGCCCAGAGCATGTGGCCGTAGGCTTCGGGTGGCATCCACAGCACAGGGACAGGACCCTTGCGGAGACACCGACTCGGGAGAAAAATGTCGCTTTACACCAATGCAAATCAGAAGGAATCCATTGCAGTCACGCAGCTCCGCTAGTTACATTCAGAACAGAGAGTTTTAAAACCATTAAGCAAATTTGTCTTTAATGACAATAGTTGTGCTTTGCAGTTTGCCTGGAAATGTTAGATACAAATTTATTCCACCATCAAGACATGGTTTAGACTTTGTTTCTTTAAGCAAATTTAGAACTCTGTGTGGAGATACATGTCACAACATTTTCAATAGAATTTTATATGGAGGAGCAAAACAATACACAGAGGAAGAAGAGACACTTTGACTGCTTTTAAATCCAAAGAGAATTAAAAATGTACAATAACGCTACATAAATCTAGATCAGCTATTGTAAAACAGTACTGACATAAGCTAAATGTCTTCAACCTGCCTGCTGAAAATGAAGCTCCTAAATGCAGAGTGTCAAGTAGAGGCGGACTCAAAACTGCTGAACTCCCACGTGCCCCAGTCAGGCAGCGGAGTTCGTGGGTGCTCAGGGTGGGCTCGGGGGCTGGCACTTGTTTTCACCGTGTGTGGATCAGGAAAGCCAGTGCTGGGGTCCAAGCAGGGACTGGTGGCCAGAACATGCTGTCAAAATGGAACAGGCTCCATGGAAAATCCGATGAGGATGGTCTGAGACAGCTGAGGGGGTTCAGCCTGGAGAAGAGAAGGCTCTGGGGAGACCTTGGAGCCCCTTCCAGTCCCTCAAGGGGCTCCAGGAAAGTTGGTGAGGGACTCTGGATCAGGGAGGGGAGCCATGGGACAAAGGGGAAGGGTTTTACACTGGAAGAAGGGAGATTGAGATGAGATATGAGGCAGAAATCCTTTGCTGTGAGGGGGGTGAGCCCCTGTCCCAGGGTGCCCAGAGAAGCTGTGGCTGCCCCATCCCTGGAGGGGTTCAAGGCCAGGTTGGACGGGGCTTGGAGCAGCCTGGGCTGGTGGGAGGTGTCCCTGCCCAGGGCAGGAGGGGCACTGGGGGGGGCTGTAAGGTCCCTTCCCACCCAAACCCTCCTGTGATTCTGGGATTCTAGGGAAACGGCCTTTTGTCTCACCTGCAGATTTGCTGCCTTTTCTGTCAGGGTCTTGCCAAGGATTAATGAAATGTTTCTGGGACATAAATGTAATAGTCATAAATTCAGGAGTAAGTAACAGTTATCCAGTGCCCTGTTATGTCACACCAAGATGAGGGAAGGTCTCTGCAGCCTTTATGTGTAGAAGGAAATACCGAGTCGCCAGAGGCCGAGGGCTGGTGTGTTTCTGCCCATCCTGCGCTGGGTGTCACTGGGGCTGCGGCTGGGACACCTGGGCTCTGCCTCCCCCATCGGGGTGACTTCTTCCTCCGTGCCTTTACTCCGTTTGGGCGTTAAAGCGTTATGTGTTTTCATTCTCTCCAGGTGCGCAAGAGGAACCAGGACCTGACTGCGTGCGTGGCCATGTCACCCATTCCTTGCTGGTGGCCGCGTGGGGGGCCCCCACGGGGCAATGGGGGGGACCTGCCAGCACCCGGGACCAGACACCCCCCCTGCTGCCTCCCACCCTGCCTGGTTCACAGCAGCAGAGCCCCATCCCAATGCAGGAGATTATTTATAAATGTTGGAAGAGTGCGATATCTCTCCATTTACTCACTATCATAACAGGAAAGCTGTGAGGGAAAGCAGGCCATCATCCACCCAAAGAGCAAAGCATTTGGGTAGTGTGAGGGCACTAAATAATTCAACGCCTATTTAAAAGTGGAGTGTTTTGTAATTTCAGTGGAACCATCTTGGTTTGACTCCCCACATCCTCGCACTTGGAGGCGATGCTCCCACCAGGCAGGTGAGCTGAGCTGCTCTCTCCAGGAGAGCACGAAGAGGGAGCAGGTGGGGAGGTTAATCGCACTGGCAGCGTTTACTTGCTTTTTAAACTTGCATGAGTTTGGAGATCAAAATAGAGAGGAGATGTAGGGCAGACGGATTTGCAGGAAAACCTTTGATTTTTCTGCTCCTGAGGCTGGTGCGTCTAACGCATGCCTTCTGCAAGTTTACCAGGGCCCTTGTTTACCCTGTGCGAGCCCTGCGCTGGATCCCCAGAGCACCGGGGATGCTGCCGGGGGGAGGACCGCGGGACTGGGGACAAATCCCCGCAGGTGCCCCTCAGGGAGGGTCTGGCCGGGGAGAAGCACCCTGCGGGGCTGTCACCCCCGTGCCCTGCCAGCCCCAGAGCGGGGGGATGTGACAGCGGCGGTGGGTATGGCAGCAGGGGACACCTCGGAGAGAGCCCGGCCACCATCGCCCTCAGGGCTGCCTTTGCCTCCACAGATGAGAGTCGGCATCCTCCTGACAGACTTCTGCCGAACTGAGTGTGCAGGAAAAATAAGGTGCTCCCCAGAAGGAGAGGGAACCCCCAGCATGGCACAGGGAGCCGGTGTCCAGCCTGCGGCGCTGGTCCCTCCTGCGGAGTGTGGGAAGCTGCCGCGTGATGCTCCGCACCCGCGGGGACTGGGGGGGAGCTGGGTCTGGAGGTGATGCTCCTCGAGCTCCCCAGTACAGACCTGTCGTGGTTTCGGCTGGCGTGGGGTTGACTTTCGTACTAGCAGCCGGTACAGTGCTGTGTTTTGGGTTAGGGACGGGAATACTGGTGAGAGCACTGGTGGGTTTGGTTGTTCCTGAGCTCTCACGGCCGTTCTGCTCTTCAGGGGCTGGGGGGCACAAGGTTTGGGAGGGGACACAGCTGACCACAGGGACATTCCGTGCCATGTGACAGCCTGCTTAGCATATAAAGCTGGGAGAAGAAGGAGGAAAGGGGGAATGTTTGGAGAGATGGCATTTGTCTTCCCAAATCACCATTATGCTGATGGAGCCCGGCTTTCCTGGGATGGCTGAACACCTGCCTGCGATAGGGAGCAGGGAATGAATTCCTTGTTCTGCTCTGCTTGTGTGCGGCTTTTCCTTTGCCTGTTAAACTGTCTTTATCTCAGCCCACGAGTTTTTCTCACTTTTCCGATTCTCTCCCCCATCCCAACTGGGGGAGTGAGCGCGCGGCTGCGTGGTCCCAGCTGCCGGCTGGGGTTGAACCAGGACAAGACCCCTCGGGCTCACAGCAAAGGGTCCCACCACTTTCGCATTTGTGTCTTGAAGCCGCTTCCAAACAGCAGCTGGAGTGGTTCTCCGGTCTGAGGAGAGGCGGGGGAGGGCTGGCACAGGGAGTGCACGATCAGGGTCTGTCTTTCCAGTGACCACCCGCTGCCCAGGACTCCCCCGCAGCGCACAGCCAGAGGCGCACATGGACACTGTGGAGGCTCTGGTGCCTTTGCCTGTGTTACCAGCTCTGGGAAGAAGAGACAAGGAAGGATAGTAGCTGATCATGATCTTCAGACGGTGCCACGAGCAGGGCCACGCACAGGAGCTGCAGTATTTATGGCACGCAGAGAACAACCCTTTTATCTCCTGTGTTTGAAATCCTCCTCCAGAGCTACCTGTGGGACAGTGCTGCGCAGAGTGCGCCCAAATACGCTGTGTTATTAACACAACAAAAGTCACATAAAAGGATGCTAGGCCTAGAAGACAAACCCACTAAAAAATCAGGAAATTATTTGGGGAGGATTAAATTTTCAAGACCTCTGCAGGACACACAGCTAAAAAAGCTTCAGCCGAGCACCCCATGGTCACCCATCGCTTGCCAAAGCATGAAATATCTTTGCAAGTCACCGGGTGACCTGCCCTTGGTGGGCATTGTACCAAGCCCTCCTGGCACGCCGGGGGCTCTGCCGGGGCAGCCCGGGCTCACACCAACGCACCCAGGTCGGGCCCCAGCCCCGCGTCTGCCCTGGCTCCTGCGGGACCCGCAGCGCCTGCGAGGAGGTGCCGCGCGCCGCTCCCAGCCCGCCGCGCCGCCCCGCCGAGCCCGGCACTGACCCCTTCCTACGGCAGCACAACCCGTCAGGGATCTGAGTCAGAGATGATAGTTAAAGTTTGACGTCTCGGTTGTTTCCGAATACTCCTGTTTTTCCCCAAATGCCAAAACAGATTAGTCTACAACCATTACCACATTATGGCCTGAGTGCAGTTTTCTGCCTGTAAAAAAAAAAAAAAAAGCAAAACTCAGAGATCCTCCTTTAAGTGATGTAGTGAGAACATATAAAAGCATCTGAAAAAACATCTGCATCTCTGTTTATTGCTCAGTTGGTTGTACGCTCTGCCAGTCCCCAGCCGGCTGATGGCCGGGGACTCGCCAAGGGACGGGCAGCGCAGAGGAGCTTTTCTTGCAGCACAAACCTGATCTGCTCCCGTGGCCGAAAGGTGCCTCCCTGCCCACAGGCAGCACCTCCTGCCGCCAGCACTGCAGCCGCTCCGGCCCGCTCCCCTGTCCCCCCCGCTCGGTGCCGCGGACCACCCGCTCCTCCTCAGCTGGTGTCCTGGCCCCAGCGCGGTGCTCCTGTGGGACAGGGCAACAGGAGGGGAGGTTTAGGGGCGGTGATTTTGGGTAGGCAACAGGGATGCCTTTGCTGGAAGAGGAACCTCGGAGGCAGATGCCAATGGGATGGAGATGGCGGGGGGAGCTGGGGCCCATCTCTAAGCGGGGCACCAAAGGGTGTTTTGGCCAAGCACTGGTGCTGCCAACAGGGTTGAAATGCCTCACAATTCAAAATAACTCTAGTCTAGAGGCAGAAGGAAATATTCAGCAAAAATTGGAGATTTCTTTAAATGCTGGCCTTTTCAAAGAGAGATTTTCTGCTTTTTTTCAGTAGCTTTTTAAAGGGGGGTGGGGAGAGCAGTGAAGGAACCTGAAATGTTTTGGGTAGAGCAAGTGTTTTCACTGTCAGAGACACTGGGGTGGGGGGAGTCATTCGCTTTCTCCGTTAATGAGGAAACCCGAAATATTGTAAATTTGGGGTCAGTCCAGGCCAAAGCCGTTTGGAGGAGGCGAGTGGCAGCGATATGCACAGCCCCTGTCCCCCTGCTAACGGGGCACGTGGGCCAGTTGTGCAGCATCAGCTGCTGCACATTGCAGATGGGCTGGATGCCACGTGCAGGCACGCTAACACGGAAAACACATTAGCCCCACTGAGGAAACCTGAGCAAATTGTCCATGAGACGTGGTGTCCTGGGACTGAACATTGATGCCAGTCCCTGGGATGCCATGGCAGAGCTGAGCACAGCCCGGGGAGCGGGTTTGCTCCAACCCACCGCGGTCCTAGACAGCCAGACGAACACCGGATCAGGAGCTGAACATCGGATCTCCTCCAGCTGAATGGAGCCCATCACCTGCTGCAGCACCCATGTCCCCACGCTTCAGCCCCCAGGCAGGGGCTGCTGTGGGGGCTGCTGGTGCGCCGGCCCCAGGGCCACTGCGGCTCCCACCCCACTGCCACCGCCGACCACCTCCCCCCGGGACCAGCCCCACGGACACTGTCCTGGTGGCTCCGTGACCCTCCCGTGCCGTTGCGTGAGCGGGCGAGCATATCAGCAGGCAGCTTCTATCCTAAAACCGCCTCATTAAATATTAACCCCTGAGATGTAGCATTTCTGGTCTCTCAGGGAAAAAGGCACATTTTCGATGCTCCGTGGAAGATCTTCTCTCCCTGACGCCCTGTCACGCGTACTTGCACAAGGCTGGCGTGTGGCCCCCGGGCCCGCGTGTCCCACTGGGCAGAGACGCAGGGCTGTCCCCCTCGCTGGCCCCGTGGCAGGTCCTGACGCCCACCCTGGCCCCGCTCTCCTGCGGCGATGCTGGCGTGGGGCTTTGCGGGGGCAATTACGGGGTCAGGCAGCCCCCAGTCAGTGCTTTCTGCCAAATCCTGTCTGCACCCTGTGCCCTGCACCATTCACCCTGCGCCCTGTGTGTGCACCTTTTGCCCCACGCCGTTCACCCTGCGCCCTGCGCTCATGGAGGGAGCTGAAACATAGACTCAGAATGGAGGAGAAGATCATCCTGGAGGAGAAGCCCCCGACAGCACGGGCTGGAGAAGGGCCATGGGGGCAATCAGCGGTGGTGGTCAGGAGCTGGCGGAGATGAGCCTCGCTCGAGCGGAGACACACATGCAGGGCACCTCCGCGTGGCTGTGAAGCCCCCCCTGTGCCAGCCAGGAGCCCGGCGCCCCAGCACAGGGACGGAGCTGCTGGGTGGCAGGGGCTGTGCTTGGCTCCACCATGGGGACGCAGTGGGGACTGAGCCCCTCCTGCCACCCCGCGGGGCATCACCTGCCGCAGCCTGTCCCTGGGACGCTGTGGGTCCGGCGCGGCTGCGGCAGTGGGAGCAGCGGCGGAGGAAACGGGAGAGCAGCAGCACCTAGGCACATCAATAATGCATAAAATGCCAGCAGCAACAAAGGGAGAGAGGGACCAGAAGCAGGAGAACGGAATATCACAGAGCTTTTTAATGGTCTTTTTCTATTAGTGTCAGCTCTGCGGCTGGCTCCAGGCAGAGGAAGTTTCCCTGGACACCCCCAGAATTTCAGGATAGGGGCTGAGCGTGCCCTCCTCGTCCAGGGCCGGCTCCCCACCTCCGTGGCGGTGGCCGATGGTGGTCACAGGTCTCTGAGGCTTTCAGGACGGGTAGGGTGGGGTGTCACTGCCCAGGGACAGTCCTGCCTGGCCAGGGAGCCGCGGGAGATGATGGTGCTGCCCGTGGCAAGCAGAAAGGCTGTGCTCAGCTTTGTTGGCCACACTCCATCTATAACCCCCGAACCAGCCCACGTCTGAGCGGAGCCCTCTGCGCTGGGTGACTCCAGGCACCGCCGTGGACCTCACGCCTGTCTCTGCAGCCCTCGCCACGGCTGAGCGCCACAGCCCCCTTCCCCCATGATGGGGGGATCTACAGTCTCCCCATGCACAGCCCCATGGTTTCAGTCCCAAGATCCTCCTCCCAAGCCCCATTGCAGGGTTACTGAAGGGTTTAAATAACATTTTCCCCTTTCAGGGCTGCGGGAGGAGAGGGGTGGGTGCGGTGCGGTGCAGTGTGATGCGGCGCAGAGCAGCGTGGCGGGTACCACGGCTGCAGCGCGCACGCCGAGGGGCTGCACTCCCCACTGCTGGCTCCCTGGGCTTCCTTCAGACCCCTCCTTCCTCTGCATTGCCAAGGTAGAGTTTCCAAAACCAATAATTGTTTAAACCTCACAGAAAACCACAACCATAAACTCTTTTCACTGCCCTTAGTTTAATATCCTAGCAGTCAGAAAATATGAGAAGATTGTTCTACAAATAGGTTCACTGTGAAATGCAATTAGCCAGAGTGAAGGCAATTACTGTTTTAATTATTGTTATTCTGAGTAAAAAAACACACCAGGAGAAAAAAAAAAAAATGGCTATTTTACCAAACCAGTGGGGACTGTATCCCAATCGGAAGCATGGTCCAAGTTTATCTCACCCTCTGCAGCATCAGCGGGTGCGGCCAAGCCCCGGGGAGCCCCCGTTAGCCCCACAGGGCCGAGGGCAGGCCCGGGGGTGGCTGGGAGGTGGCTGCTGCCCTCTCCCTCCCCGTGGGTGATGCCGGACACAAAAACAGTGTCTTGTTTGCCGACAGTACGGCAGCCGTCCTGCCCACAGTTCGCGAGAGCTGCTCTTTTTGAGAATAAGCATCTTCAAGGGATGCCCAGACCCAGCGCACGGCGTTCCCCTTGCCAAAGCTTTTCCCGACCGACAGCTGGCAGCCGGGTGGACTGGAGTCCAGCCGGTCCCTGTAGGGACCTTCCCTCCCCGGGGGCCTGCCTGGGTGCCGGTCACCTCCATGAATGGCGAGGGGAGCTGGGGAGGCGAAGGCCACCTTCTCCCCGGAGCCTCCCGGCTCTGCTGCCCGGTGCCAGCTCAGGGCTGCCGCCCGCCCACACGGGACCCAAGGGTCTCCCCGGCAGATGCTGGCACTGCAGCAGCGCAGAGGCCCTGCAGACAGCCCAGGGCAAAATCTTTAATTCGGCATCACACTTCAACCTGAAATCCAAAAAAAATGAAAAAGGAATGACAAGATGTCAGCGTCCCCCAGCCCACACAGCCTAACGGCCGACAGCAGCTCTGGGTGGCGTTTGAGATGTCCGTCCTCCCCGAAGCCCACCACCGCTCCAGGGCTGTGACACTCGCTGCCAGAGGAGACCAAAGGGCTGAAAATCGGCTCATGTCACAGAGCTGCAACAAGAAAGAAAAAGGCCACTCGCCATGGATTTGGGGAACTGGGCAGATTTGAGAGGGAGTATCCAAAATGTGAGATTTCAAGCATCCTTCCTCTACGCCTGGCAGAGAGTTGGACCACGTAGGAAATAGTCCTTTAAAAATTACAAATCCAAACATTTGAGAAGGTTTACAGTTTAAAAATCTCAATGGAGAATGCTCTTTCTCCAGCAGCAGCAACAGCTCTGCGCTGTTACGTGGCAGAATTGAGCCCACAGCTTCCGAGGCAGTGCGGGGCGATGGTGGAGGGATGGTGAGAGGAGGGGGAAACCCAGGCTGCTGCGGGTCGGTCTGAAAAGCTGTCTGGGTACCCAGCTTGCCTAAAGGACATTCCATTTGCTCCGTCGCATCAGCAGATGCAGCCGGTTTAAGCCTGGGTCGCCCCGAGGGGCCCGTCCAGCGGTGCCCCCTGCCCAGGCAGGAGCAGGCGAAGGCGCCGGGACCGCCGAGGCCCCGCTCTGCAGCCGCCCTCGCGCCGACCGAGCGCCCAGGGGCTGCGCCTCATGGGTCCCTCTCCTCTCTGCGCTCCTGGGGCCCGCGCTGATGCCAGTTAGTGAGGGTGTCGCTGCAAATAGCAAACGGCACTACTAGAATTCAGGTTTTTAATGAAATCTAAGGGAAGTACGTATTAAGCGCAATAAATTGTACTGTTTCCAACAGCCATATCCTGATGAACAGGTACCTGCCACCAAATTTGTCACAGTGACTCACGTTTTGCAGCTTACAATTAATTGCTCCTGAAAAATCCACAGTCCAAGAATCACTGGCTGAAACGTTTCAAGAAAATAAAGCCAAGCAGTGCCAGGGGGCTGCGGGGCAGCCGCGGGGGGCTCCCAGCTCTTCCCAAACACAGGAAAGGGCCTTGCAGATGCTCCTATCTGCCAGCCCACAATTAATAAATTATTGAGACCATCCTGAAACAGGCAGATGAAAAGGGGGATGAAAGGTGGGGGTGGGAGACAGACAGCCCCGCTGTTCGGGGAGAGTCTCAGCCATTGCGTCCAAAGCCCGTTCCAATCTCCTGCCGTCAGAAAGCGCCGATCACTGCCGGCGCTGGGAGGGGGGGGTGGTGCAGGGTGGGGGCTCTGTCCCATGTCCCCTCATGGACCTCAGCCTGGCTCCTTGTGCCGGCAGGGGTGACCCATCCCAGCTTTGTCCCGTGGCTCCTCGGGGGTACCGGGGCTGCAGGCAGGACCCCAGATCCCCGGCTGGGTTCAGGGCCAGAGGGGCTGGGATGGAGCGGGGCACGCAGCTGCCGGGGAGCCCCCGCCACCCGCCCAGCTGCCAAAAACCCTCACAGCAGCAGTGACTTTAAGCAAAACACATGAATAAAGAAAGCGAGGAACAAAATCAAAGTACATAAGAGTCTCTTTAGCACAGCACCATCAAAAGGTCCCTTTGTAATTCTGATTATTTTTAAGAAATGACAGCTCTTTTTTTTTTTTTTTTTTTGACAGAAAGAGAGGAGTGGGAAGAGTGGGATCACAATATCACAAAATCAAAGCAGTTGGAGATGGGAAGACGTGACGGCTCAGGGTCCCGGCGTCGGCCCCGCAGCGGGAGGGTGGCCATGTCCCCTGACACACGGAGCGCAGCCTGGCAAGGGGCAAGATCTGCTTCCCTCCTGTTCTGGGGTTTGTTTTATTCTTTTGAAACACGTATTTCAGCTGCAGGAGGCTTTTCAGCAGAATACTTCATGTCTCATTATGTCTCAAAGGTAACGCCAGCGCCACAGCGGAGCTCCCCGTTTCTGCGGCGGGTCACTGCAGCTCTGCCCGTGGCGCTCTCTCGGCCCTCCCCGCGGAGTCGGGGCTGGCAGGGGTGCACAGGAGCCCCCTGCGCCCACCGGGGCTGGGTGTTTCCCTCACACAGGACCGGGCGCCTCAGCCGGGGGCGCCTTCCCCCCGCGCACTGCAGTGTCTCAGGGGCCGCAGCGGGACGCGCCCGGCCCTCAGCTCCTCACCTGCCTGCCGGGTCCCGGGGACACGGCCCAGGGGCTGCTGCTTCCCCTGCCCCCCCCGGGGCTCCCCGTCTCCCCAGGGCCCAGCCATCCCGCGGGGGACACGGCCACCCCCCCTCGCTTGCCCGGGGGGTGTCCCTGCCAACGCAGCCGCGTCCCGTTGGGGGAAATCAAACTCCAGCGGGAAAATGAGCCCCGGCCCCGCCAACACTGGGCTTGACTGGGCTCACTCCCCCCCGCGGAGCTTCACGCCGCGGCCCTGCCGGGCCCGGGCCGTGCGCCGCCGGCGGCGCCAGGGAGGGACGGGGGCCCGGGGGCGGCGGCAGCGCCCGTGTTGCAGCGAGAGGGCAGGCTGCCGCCTCCGGGATCCCCGAGCCCCCAGTGTCCCCCGGGACCCCCCATCCACCCGGGCCCTCCTG
>VXBO01003516.1:167257-271203 GCA_013400135.1 Rhinoptilus africanus | reverse complement strand
CGCGGGTGTGTTGCCGTTCACCTTCTCATAACCTTTGTTTTTTTCAATTTTGAGTCATCATGCCAACATTGGTATTGCACTGGCACTAAATGGTGGGCAAAATTGTTTTCCTGAGAGCAGCAGAAGAGCATTTGTTGGTTCCAAAGGTGAACGTTTTTTTTCTATATATGCATTTACAAGGCTCCCCGTGTGGAGGGTTGGGTGGCACAGCGGGCTTAATGCGATGGTCAGAGCTCAGACCCTACCATAGGTCACAAACGCGAAGGATGTAGGTAGTCTTGAGAGGCACTCCTGCTACAGAATAACCAAAACCCTAGGCATGATTGACAGCCATTGCTTGAGAAATCTAGGATGTGCGTGCAGACAGAAATCGAAGCTGCAGGTCGTGTTGAAGGAGCTTTGGCAGATCTGGATGTGGGTCTGCAACACCTGCTTACCCTGATCCCAGCTGTAGGTTGTCCATTTCTGCCCAAACCACCACAAATTCCATGAGTAAAAACTAATGATTGAGGATTAAGGAGTTGCAAAGGGGAAGAAGCTATTGAAGTAGTTGCACGCTTAACTTTATTTATTCAAACTTGGTGTTTTTTCCACACCCTTTCAATTTTTATTAGGGTTTTTCTCTGTTTATCGTAAGACTTGATTTTCCTACAGCTAAGCAGCAAATGAAAATGAACTTTGTTTCCCTCTGGCCTTACCCACAGAATGGCCCAGCAGCAAGCACTGAGATTCCGTGGCCCAGCTCCCCCACCAAACGCAGTCATGAGAGGCCCACCGCCTCTCATGCGACCACCTCCACCTTTTGGCATGATGCGAGGTCCTCCTCCACCACCTCGCCCCCCTTTCGGACGTCCTCCGTTTGATCCAAACATGCCTCCGATGCCACCTCCAGGAGGGATTCCTCCACCAATGGGACCTCCACATCTACAGGTAACAAATGGGAGATTCTCTTCGTTTGTTGTGTTGGGATTTAGGGATTTTTCTTGTTTGTTTTCCCACGTGGAAATAGTAAGAGGAGAGACATTAAAATGGATGAAAAAATTAGCAGAGCATGACGAAAACATAAGGCTCATACATGGTGTTATGAAACTAATGCATACCTGTGGTATGTAAATGCAACTTCTGCTTAGCTCCTTGAGGCAATTCTAAGTTAATCAATTATGCAGTTAGGATGCGCTCACCAACAGCGTCTTTACTAAAGCCTGATGGTGTTGGTGCCCTGTGGCCTTGCAGAATGCAAGATTCAGCTGTGCTCAGATTTCTGAACGCCTCGAAGCAGGCATGTGAAGTACATATCAGCCTTCAAGCATTGTCTTAATTCTGCCTGTATCTTCTTAGGGAGATAACGATGGACGCACACAAAGAGTGACAGGGAAGAAGCAGCTGAATTCCGTGTGGGTTCCAGCATGAGCCACACCTGCCATCGCTGTGGTAGTTTGTTATTACTGATCACCAAGGGCTTGGGCAGGTAGCAATTCTGAGAAGCAGGTATATAATCATTGAGGAGGTGTGTTTTGTTTTAGCACTGTGTTCAGGAGGGTGCATTGTTAGTAGTACACCACAAATTGTAAGCACTCTCACAAAGGAGAAGTTATCGTTGGGAAAAACGACTAAGAGTAGTCTCAGTTTTTGACTGGAGCGGCTGCAGGTGGCCTTGTGCTCTTGGCAGAGGGAGAATGGTCTTTATCTTATGTTTAGTGTTGTGTTTTGTGGGTTTTTTTTAAACGTACAGCATTCCTAGCACCTGTTGGGATAGTGTGAGCCTGTTGGGCTCAAGTAAGGCAGATTTCTGTATGTATTTCATGGTGATGTATGTTTAAGTTCTTTTGCCTACTTTTCAGAGACTCTGACAGTTTCAAATGTACAGCACATTTAGGAATAAGAAGTGTGTTGTTTTAATAGCATTGTAGGAGTACAGTGCTATTAGGGAAGTGTAATTACTATGTGGGTCTGCAGGGCGGGCCTGTCAGGAGGTGAATAGTACTCTGTGGTTTGTAAATAATTGTAATAGAATAGTGAAAACTTTAGTGCTGTGAAATTTATTTTAAAATGTAGGGCTACGGGCATGATGGAAAGACAACGTGCTGACACCAGTGGTTATTTCATGGGATTTTAGGTCCTGCTTTGCATGTGGTTTTTGGCAGCAGGGCTGTGGGTACTTTGTTCCACGTTACACTTAACATGGGCTGGTTCACTGTGTTGCTGTGCAGACAGCTTTGGCGGAAATGGAGGGAGTGGGATGAGAGGAAGCAAAGAAGCAGTGAGCGCAGGAACAAGGACTTATGCTGAACTTCATCTGAAATAAACTAACATCAAATTATAGTTTAATTTTGTGTGCTATCATCATTCCAAGCACAAGATTTCAGGAAGAAAGCAATGCGTGTTTTCCACAGCAGTTTTCCCTCCATCTTCTCGAACGTAAAGCGTATTGTTAGAACTTGGGCTGCTCAGGGCCATGTGAAGTAGTAGCTGTTCATTTCATTGAAGCATTCTCAGATGAACAGAAGTCCTGTGGAACTGAAGACTGAAACAGAACATTTGAGGGATGTAAACAGTCCCTCTCACCCTGTGCAATGTCATCTTTTCTCTTCTTCTGTCAGTACTTGAGGCCTTGTTCTATGGTATGTTTTCATGCTCAGCTTAAGGTTATTTAAGACTATTTCCACCTACAGTGCCTTTGTTCTTGGTGTTAATATTCATGTGCCCATGTACTAGCTTGAAAGCTCTGAAGCAGTGAAGAGTGTCAGAGTGTGCAGGGGAACTGGGACTGCGGGGAGAGCAGGACCTTGCTGCCGCCTTAGAGTTTCAGGAGTCAGCCAGAGTTAATTTGAAGCCCCAAGCCTAGCTGCTGCTGTCTCCTTCATTTGTGATTTGTATTCTGAATGTGTTTCAGCTCTCAGCTGTTACATCATAGCTCTTTTATCATGCTATGCAATAAGCATGTCTTCTACACCTGATAGCCATACATGGAGTCCATGCACCAAGCGTGTCTAAATTGTTCATGCTGTGTCAGCACTGAGCTCTGCTTTGCAGTGAATGTTTGGTTTTTAGCTCCTCGTCCTGCTTCTGGTGCAAGGGGGACATGATGTTGAAAGGTTCTGTGGTAGAAACAGAGGAGAGGGCATGCTTAGAGCGGAGCTGAAGGGCATCCTGGACCCTGGCATGCCCTCCTCACTCCCAGGACTGCTCTGGAACAGTCTAACCCCCGCCCCTTTGGGCTTTTTTGGGGCTTTGGGGTTTTTTTTGTTTTGCTTTTTGGTTGTTTTTTTTTGGGGGGGGGGGGGAAGCAGCAACAGCAGACAAAAAGTGAGCTCTACTGGATTTTTCTTCCAGATTGCAGAGCGGTAAAGAGAAAGATCATCTCGTGGCCAGATGGAGGAGCTGTGGAGAAGAAATAAGGAAAGAAAGGCAGGCTGTAGTCACCTTAATGGCTTTTTTCTTTTTTTGTCTTCTGTGACACTGGGTTTCCTGCACACATCCTGGCTTCAGCAGCGCCCTAGTCTTCCCGCAGCTCTGCCTTTCACTCTCGGGCCTGGCAGTTACAAGCGCAGAGCTGTAAGGCCTTCACCAGTGAGCTCTCTTGGTATTGTCTTTGTGAAGAGGAAGTCTTTTGCATAACAAGTTCAATAGAACTGGGTGATGGAGATAATTAGGTCAGTTGTAGGTGTATGCAGAATAAGTTAAAGAACTTGGTGGATTTTTCAACTGTCTTTTTTTATTCACTGTACATGTTATGCACAGGAAGTTTCAGAACAGTCCAAATAAACAAGTAGAATAAACCACCTTAATGTACCTTGAATTAGAAAGCAGATATTCAGGCTTTCAGGTAACAGTGGTGTGCAGGGCAGGCCTGCATTTCTTATGTTGACGCAATAATGAAAATGTAATTTGATTCTTTTTTAAGTTTTTTTTTAATTAGCACTAGCAAGAATTTTAGTTAATGGGAAATGTGAAATATTGGATTGTAATGAAATGTAATGGCGAAGATTTGGATTGTAATGAAATCTGCTGTTCTGCTGTGCTAACAAATTGGATGCTTGCTTGTGATTTTTTTTTTTTTTTCTTTGCTTTGAGGGATGTGCCACTGTTTAGTGGTATATTAGATTCACAGCTGGGGATCTCTGAGTGGCAGTTATTCAGGAACAGTTCTTGCATTGGGATGTTCTCACCTTTTCAGTAGAGGAGTTTTCTCTAGCCTGACTTCTTTTCATGCCAGTTCTTTTCTGGTGCTTTGTGTTTGTTAGCATCTCAGCAGTGAAGTGCATACTGCAGCTGTTCCGCCGTAGATGGTGGCTCGTCAGGAAGCACGTTCTCTGAGCTAGTAGTGCTAGGTTGTTAACGAAGTTCTTGAGACTGGTGGAGTTAACCCTGCTATAGGTGTACTGTCTGTTGGTGTAATAAAGGAAAACTGATTTTGAAAATCGTAACATTATTATTATCATCATTGTTATTGTATGCTTTTAGAGACCACCATTTATGCCTCCTCCCATGGGTAGCATGCCACCACCTCCTGGTATGATGTTCCCTCCAGGAATGCCACCTGTCACTGCCCCTGGAACACCAGCAATGCCCCCAGCTGAGGAGATATGGGTAGAAAACAAAACTCCAGATGGCAAGGTAAGATTGGTACCAGGACCAATGAAGTAATGGGTATTTATTGCTGTTGTGAGCGTGTTGTCACACATAGTCTTGCACTGTGGTAAAATCCTACACTCTTGTTTATCCTTTTATTATTTTTAAACCAGGAGGAAACAGACCATTTATAAATGCTCCTCCTCCAGATAAGCAGTTGTTTGACAGTGACGTTCTTAAATTGTAGGTCTATTTCTATAATGCACGTACTCGTGAGTCAGCGTGGACTAAGCCAGATGGGGTGAAAGTTATTCAGCAGTCGGAGCTGACGCCAATGCTGGCTGCCCAGGCCCAGGCGCAGGCCCAGGCACAAGCAGTAGGTGCCTCCACACCCACGACCAGTAGCCCTGCGTCTGCAGCATCTCCGTCCACGTCCTCCAGTACTCAGTCCTCCACAACCTCCACCACAACCACAGCCACTTCAGTCTCACAGACCATCTCCAGTGAGTAACTGAGATTTCCTTCAGCTTTGTGATGGTGGGGATGCTGCTTAGGGGAATTACTGCAGCAAAAACCTGGTATCCAGGAGGAAGCTGTTTCAACATAAAGTGGAGTATTTGATCCAGAAGAACCTTGCATGCAAACCTTCCCCCCCCAACTGAAAGAGCTACTTCAGGAGAGTAACACTAGATGAATATGCAACCCTTTTTCTCTAGGTCTTTATATATTTTTCTTCTCCTGTTATCATGTCATCTCAAAGCTACTATGCATCCATTTCCTTTTGACTGTAGATAAAGATAAATTATTTTTAAAAGTATCTCACAATAGAAGTTATAGTTGTAGCAATTTCCTCATTGTTTCCAAAATGGCATCAATTTCTCTAAGAGCATGGATCTGTGAGTGCTGCTCTTGGGCTGCCCACAGTAGTTGATTGCAGACTAGAGCTGCTTCTGGTGTATTACTTTTATTAGCGTTATTCTTCTGACTAAGCCTCGTAAATTCCCATTAGCTAGAGTTGCACAAAAGAGGAAGAAGACAGTCCTTAGAAGCCAGTATTGTTCAAATAATAGTCTGAGCATTACAGCTGTTCACATGGGCTGAGCCTTTGCTTCTGGGGGTTTGCCCACTGAGGGAACCTCAAGAGGGAAGGGGACTGAATTTACGCAGCTTGCACATAATGCATGTTTAGACATGGTATCTGCATATAATATAAATAATATGACTTATAGTACGCTTTGGCATATCCACGCTAACAAAGCGCCTCTACTGCACCTATACAGCGATGTATGTTCTGTACTATTTGCACGTGAGCGTGTCACTAGCAAGCAGTGAGTGAGATTACCTGTCGTGTCCTTAGCAAGGCACACTTGCTAAGGAACAGCTCGGTTACTGTCAGTGTCTTCATGCAGGGCTACCCAAAGCACAGCATTTATGCTGATCAGGGAACCTGTTGTTTGACAGTCTTGGTCATTGTAGCTGCGCTGGCAGAAATGTTGCACTGAGTCAGGCCAAAGAGTCTCCAGGAGATGAGTAATTGCTGAACTGTTCTAACTCCAGCTGTAGCGTGTAGTTACATCCCCTGGAATTACTGCATCTTTGCCCTGTAAGAGGTGAGACAAGTCAAGCTTAACTCACCATTTAACCCAAACCTGAGAGGTCTGTCTGAAAGGGAGTCAAATTTAGGTAAACCTCAAATTATGCTTTCAGTTAACACTGGAGGGAGGACAGATCATTGGAGTAGCATGTAATTTGTACTGCTCAAAGCATTTTAGAGTTTTTATTTAATTTGAGAGGTAACTTAGTACTGTGTCCAGCTGCGTTGAAATCTAATCTACTCTTAACCGTTTTGCTGAGTAACAAGAATCACACAGGAGGTGAACGTTAGCTTTGGGCCTAAGGCCAGGCTTTTAAGAACTGATCTTACTCTGGGAATAGCACTTCATGCACCTTCTCTGAAGCAAAATTTCCTAATATCCAGCACTGAGAGTCTGTCCCACTTCTACCTGTTCTACTTGCTAAACTTTGTCTTTGCTTTCAAGAACTGTTACTGTTGGTGTCTGTCCCTAGGTGATAAAACTTTATCATTTGAAATACTTTTACAACTCTTAGACTTGGCCTGCAAAAAAACCTGGGACTTCTGGCTGAGCTTCATTCTTGTCTGGTACTGATTTGACTTAGGCTTTTAAAGAAATCACATACTGACTGTCTGCTCTGTTTCCCTAAATTTTAGGCAGTGCTAAGAGTTTTCCCCCTTTCTGAAACACTTAACAACAGATGCAAAATCTTTATTTAAATACATTAATACTGGTACATTACTGTGGATGTTTCTGGTAGTCATTACATACTGAAAATGCACAGTATGCCCATATATAATATGGTCATAAATTGGTGTGGTTTCTTTTTTTTTTAATTAGCTTATTTTTACAGCAGTTTCTCTTCCCTTCCACCTAATTGTACAGTGTAAATTTGCAAGGCTGGTAGATGAGTTTAATCGGTCACGTCTCTAGTGGTTGCCTGCGCTTTGGTACACAGCACTGTTTATTCTCGGCCAAGTGCTGATTTCAGTCATGCTGCAGGGATTATGGAATTGGATGCTAGTAGTGTATTTTCCCACTGGGAGGCACTGAAGACCAATAAAGTTCTTGCAGCTTCTGAACAAAAGTACTTTTCTTTTCCTTGCTTATTTATACCTTTTTTTTTAATTGGCATTTTTGCATTCTTGGATCTCAGCTTAATAAGCATAATTTTAGCCAGACTGTTGTCATGCATATGCTGCTGCCATTATTGTTAAAAATTAGAACCTGTGTTCATTTAAGCATAAAAACAACCTTTTTCCATTTGGATCTTTCTGTAACATTCCCTTTCTATCATTCTGAACAAGGATACAGAGGCTGTATTTGTCCTTTGGTACACCCTTGCTACTGCTATAGAGACTTGTTAGGTGTAAAGAATGGGACAAAGTCAAATTTGAAATTGACTTTCTTTGTGAATATTTAATTTACAGAGAAGGCAACGTTTTTTTTGTCCAAGAGTGTCTTCCTGCTGGTTATATCTAAGCATATCTGCTTATGTGGTGTCTGTTGGGAAACAGAGCCAGTATGTTTGCAGCCAATATATTGTAGTGTCTAAGATACAAGGTGTTCTTTGTGTTTTTTTATCAGCACCTACCACACAAGACCAGACCCCGAGTTCGGGTGTTTCAGTTGCCACACCATCAGTCAGTGTTTCAACCTCTGCTCCTTCTGCTACACCTGTGCAGACTGTACCCCAGCCAGTCCCACAGACATTGCCTCCTGCAGTTCCTCATGCAGTACCTCAACCAACTGCAGCAATTCCTGCTTTTCCACCAGTAATGGTACCTCCATTTCGTGTCCCCCTTCCTGGCATGCCTATTCCACTTCCAGGTAAATTGGCGAACTGTAATTGTCTTGTCTGCTACATGTCCATGTTGTCAATTTGTTTGCACTCATGTGTCCACTGTGTATGGAACTTGCCTGAATCCTCTCCACTCAGAGTATTTTTGAAAGAATTCAGGGATAGCAGACAG
Source organism: Rhinoptilus africanus (assembly GCA_013400135.1). Classification (NCBI taxonomy): domain Eukaryota; kingdom Metazoa; phylum Chordata; class Aves; order Charadriiformes; family Glareolidae; genus Rhinoptilus; species Rhinoptilus africanus. Next base: position 263,084 of record VXBO01003516.1, on the reverse strand, counting down.
ACTTTTTAATTTACAAAGAACACAAAATTTTTTTGACTTCTAGTTCTTTGATACGCATATCAGAAAACAGCTGCATTTAAACATGTAAATGTTTTTCTTCTGGGTAATAGGAAAATTGCACTAAACACGTCTTAATCTCATGGCCCATGTCTGTCTTGTCATCATATTTTAAAAAAAGTGACCACCTGGGCAGAATATTGTAGCACTATATTCTACTAATTGCAATATTGCTGTAATTTTTTCTACTTGCTTGATTTAGACCTTAAGTCTTGTGCATAAATATTTATTAGGACATGGATTATAGCTGAAAGAAAGTAAAAGAAATATATTTATAAGCAGGAAAGTTTACCATTCAGATACATTACCCCTGAATGACGATAGGTGTTTGCAGCTCTCAATTATGATGCTCAGCGCTTATGCAAAATGTTGAGGTTTAAACTGAGGACAGTAATGAAAGGCATTCTAGATGTGAGGGTATTATTCAGAGGCTTTAGGTGTAAAGACCATTGAGAAGAAATCTTAGATGGCAGCCCGCTGGTTCCTAGGTAAACTGTATTTTCTTAAGTTTTTATAAAATATTTAGATACTTAAGGAACTAATTTTAGACTGGAAATTTTGCTGTTTGCTGCAGAGGTCCTCCTGAGAGGTCGCTAAAGCCACTCATTGCTTAAATACTCCATTTCAGTTTGCGTGTGGATACGGTTGAGTTCCTCTCCTAGTACCAAAGACGTTAACGTTTTTTCAGTGTGCTGTAGCACTAAATGTGTACCAGGAGCTGATGATTTTCTGTTGCAGAGGAAAATCTGAGACTGCAGTTGTATTGGATACAAGTTCGTTTCCAATTAAGAATTACAAAGCAGCAGCTCTGAGCAACACCCTCACAATTTTTGACTCTTTGTACAAGCTAAGCAAGATGACTTCTTTCTTGCTGTCCTTTTAATGCTTGATCCAGTCTGTATGAAGGGAGGCCTTACCTTCCATCAAATTGGCTGGATGGAATGTAATCCTATATAATGCTTCTTTTGATAAAGCATACAAGCTTCAAAGTAGTTAAAATGGGTATTAGTTCTGCTGGCTAGAAGAGAGGATCAACTTTTTGTTGCCTCTGCTTTTAGAGTAGTCTTCTGAAATAACTGGGTCAACCTACTGTAATCTGTAACTTGCTTGAGAAGGAAACTGCAGTGTAGTACTCACTGTTTTAAGAGAGGAAAAAAAATACTATTCTGAACATGGTATTTGAGGCTGAACAAAACAATGGATTAAGGATAGAGGGAGAATTTTGCTGTTGTATATTTGTGAGGTTTGGAAGAAGAATAAAAAGGGGTAAACACTAAAGGTAGTCAGCTAAATGTCCCTAACTGCAATTTCTGACATTGCCAGCAAGGGATCAGTGTAGAGTGGAGGGCCCTTGTGTACCTTGAAGGATATAATCATCTACTCAAATGTGAGCTGTCAGGTGAGATGTGGGTGGTCAAAGCAGCAAAGAGTGCTAGTGAAAATGGCTGCGCTGGGGGTGTGCTTGGGTTGGGTTTTTATAAGCTCTCAGTCAAAGTTTTGTGAGTAGTGCAACGCAGAAGGCAAGAGAGAGCAAGAACATTGATTTTTGCTTTCTTAATCTTGTTTTTGAAAATTACTTTTTTCAGAACTTGCCTGGTAGCAAGTCTTAGATGTGTCCTCTTCTGTTCTCCCAGTGAGGTGAGCCTTCTGGGTGGAAGCGCTAGTAGGTAGGAAGGATACCGAGCAAGAACATGCATGCTTCCACTAACAAGTCCAATTTGTCATTTTGCCAGATTACAGAATAAAATCAGCCAACTTCTTTCAGCTAATTCTGACTTCAGTTAGTTGTAATGGTTTATAAACACTGTAAAAGAACAGGAAACCTTTAAAGTACTTTACAGTAACAAGAAACTAAAGAGAAGTCAAAATGAGTTCCTGACAGTAGAAGGTGAAGTCAGAAAGGCTCACAGAATTACCTGTGTAGGTGTTTGGAGCTTTTAGCAGCATATACAGCACCAGCCTCATTGCTTTCAGGTTACAGAGACAGAGCTGAACAATGCCATTGTCCAGTGATTTCAAAGTTAATCTCTGTATTATACTATAGTAAGACGGAACAATGTAAGAGTTGATTAGTGATATCTCAGAACTTAAAAAGTAAGTCTGCTTTCTCTTAATTCATACGTTAAAAGTCAGTTGTATGTTTGAGAATGAACTTGACAGAGGACACAGCTTGGGTATTTGCTACGTCTTATCTGCGCTGCAGTATCTCTAATTTCAGTGATCCCGCAGATGGCATTATTTATACTGACCCAGTTTTAAGACATGCTGTAACTTCCTTAACAAAACGAATTTTCAGATTCATTGTCAATTANCTCAATTTAGACAAACACTTCATTCGGTGCTGTTTGAGTCAATGTTTTTGTGTCTCAATTCATACTTTTTTAATAAAACTAGTTTTGGATTCTTTCATTGAAATTATTACTAAAGAATATTCCAGTTCTGTTCTCTCACAAACGTTTTTTAAAATAAATTGGCAGTATTTTTGTATGCTTTTCATGTGAGATCTCTAATGAAGAAAAATAGAGATTACTTTGGTTATAAACACAGGGGTTTAATTTCACTTTGTGCTGGAAGATTTCCACCTCAGATGATGGAATTGGAACCATTTAAGGGGAAATTTCTGAAGCATTTCAGTTTCTGAGTGCCCAGACTGGACCAATGTAGAGAGAACTTCTAGTTTCCTTCCATACCCTAAAATGAAGGTGTCTGGAAATGCATTCCCTTGCCCCGTCTAATTTCCTACAAATTTTGTGTAGTGCAAGAAGATCAGACGCTTCCCTCTTTGTGGCCTTTCTGTGTCATTTCTTATGAGCTGGAGAGTGAAACAGCGCGTGATGCTGCCTTTTTGAGGGCCAGTTATGCTGCTTTTGCAGCATTTTTTAGCTTGTGACATTCTTGATAATGAAAAATAAAGAAAATGTTCGCTGCCACTGACCTCATGCAGCTTTGTGTACCTCTGTTTGCAATTCCTTGCTTTTATTTCTTTTCCCCTCCCCTCCTTCCGCCTCCAGCCTTTCCGTCATGGCCCTCGTAACCCTGGCTTTCCCTGTGAGCCGAACATGGCTTCCCCCCCGCCACACCTGGCTGCTCTGACCCCTTCTGATCCAGCCCCTGCCCCTCTCGCTGCTCTCTAAACCCATCAGCAGGCTGGAAATTGCAGGGACTGGCCATTTCACCGTGCTGCGGCCCCTCTGGGGACGTGGCCGAGCCGGGGCTGGCGCTGGGAAGCAGCAGTGCCAGTAGAGTATTCTCCCTTAACTGAACTTAAACCCCTGAGTCTTCACTGAAATACCTTTTTTCTTTTTAATGACATCCCAATAATTTGCTAAACAGCTGGTTTGATGTAGACACAAACTGTTGCTGCAGCTTAAAATTAGTTTTATATTTGATTTGGCATAAAATGTTGGAGCAAAAATAATTCCCAAATTCTTGCCAGAGGCTTTCTCTCGTCCGGCTGCAAAGGGCATCCAAATTGTAGCAGGAACCCGTAGCGTCCCCACTCCCAGTGGTAGCTGACGTACAATGGCAGCTTTCCAACGTGCTTGCTTGTCCCTTTTGCAGGTGTAGCAATGATGCAAATAGTCAGCTGCCCGTATGTAAAGACAGTCGCTACCACCAAGACCGGTAATTTTCAAAACCATCTTAGTTCGTTTTGTCTGTAAGTTGGCATGGTAGTGAATGTTGTTGTTTATCTTTTATTTATTTATTTGCTTCCCCAGTTGAATGAATATCTATACTTTCTTTTCAAAATCAGTATAAATGCAAATATCGCATTTGGCCAGGAAATAACTTTCCCAAATAACTGTTAGTGTTAGCTTATTTTATACAAAAAATCCAGTAGAGTTTTCTGTAATCACTGAGTTCTGTAATAACTGTGACTCTCTTCATGCCCATACCTCTTAGTTATTAGTTTCTCGTGTGTGGATTTTTGTTTTTCCTACTTCCACATGTATAGTGACATGATTGTGCTCGCATGTTGGTGTGCGTGTATGTGTGTCTTAGTATAAACTTTTATTTCTCAAATTGTGGATTTAAGAAAAGTCACTTACTGAGAATATTTTATGACAATGTGTAATGTGTGCCTTTCCATTAGTTAAAAAGATAGACTTTACCATATAACACTAAAGGCTCAAAATTATGATCTTGTAGTTCTAATCCTATCCAATTTGTTTTTCTAGAACTTGTTATTCAAAATATGTTCAGTATATCCATTTTGTGGGGAGGAGTAGAGAAGTAGTAGGATAATGTAGCATTCTGACTTTCTTATCTTTGGATTTTTACTTGCCATTTTCTTTAGGACACAAATAAAATGTTTTTCCAATCGGTCCACAGTACTAAACAAAACCATCACACAATCTGAAATTATTTCATTCTCATCAGTGTTTATCCAAGGCTCAGAATTAATCTTAACTTTTAAAGTCATGATTCAAGATTTATCTGAGTTCTGCTCTGTAGTATATGGTTCAAATTCAAGCCACTGTCGTCTTTTTTCAAGAGCAATAGCAATACCTCTTAAAATGACAGCATAATTAAACAGTGGTATAGGGTTTTTTAAAAATATTTATTTGCTATAGAGAACAAATAAAGATTTTTTTTAATAAATAGAGCACTTAATTTTGAAATATTAAAGCAAGTGTCTGAAAACTAACAAGCTTTGTGCTGTGCAGAATTGCACATTACTCTAATTAAAATAAAAAACTTTCTAATTTGTCTGGTAATATGGCATTGTAATATGATTGTAAAACACAGGAAGGAAACCTAGTACCAATGTATCCCTTTCCAACTTAATTTTTGAAAACAATCTTTATATTTATTTCTATAGGTTGATTATTTGTAAATCAAGTCGGTAAAGCGCTAGGATTTGATTCTTAGGTAGTTCATTGTCACTTACTGTTTTCTTTCCTCTTCTTTTTTTCTTTTGTTTCTTCCCCCTTCTCTGTCCAGGTGTCCTGCCAGGCATGGCCCCCCCCATCGTGCCCATGATCCACCCCCAGGTTGCTATTGCCGCATCACCCGCTACCTTGGGTGGAGCAACTGCAGTCTCCGAGTGGACCGAGTACAAAACGGCCGATGGAAAAACTTACTATTATAACAATAGGACTTTGGAGTCAACATGGGAAAAACCCCAAGAACTGAAAGAAAAAGGTATATTTTTTTTTTAAGATATAGCTTTATTTGCTGTATTAAAAACTTTGCTTACACCATTAATGGTTGTGCTTGAAAATGCGAACGGGACTATTTCTAATCCCTTATCTCCCTTAAGAATATTCTGAAATCCTGATTATCAGTATCCATTTGAGTTGGAAAGTTATGGTTGGTTTGTTTCCCACTGTATTGGAAGAGTACTTGGTTCTAGAGTTGTTTCTCAGTCCTGTGACACTTGGGTAAACTTGTTTCCACTCCGCTAGAAAGTAAGAACTTTATGTACTCAGGTGTTTGAGAAGATCCTGGTTGCAGAAAGATAGAAAGTGAGGGGAAATTCAGTTATCCTAAAGACTGTAAACCAGGAAAGAATGAAGATACCGAAATGCTAACTTTCAAATCTGCAAAAAACTAAGTATATAAACAGATGTGGCGTATGAGGACAAAATAAATTACCTCCCCCTGTCTGCAGCTCTAAGTCGTATTCTGGTCTTATTCTGGGGCTTTTGTTTAATTGAACCCATGTTCTATCCATGGGTGGTGTTATATTGGAGAGAAATTGTTCCTTTATTGTAAATTAAGAAAGAAGGGGCAAACATCCCATGACTTTTATTCAGTTTATAAAATCTTTTAGGAAAACAAATCCAGTTGGACTCAAATAGTTCTTCCTTTTACTGTCTCTATTTTTCAGTTACAAGAAATCTGTTTAGAGAAATTCGGAACACTTACACAATTAGCTAGTTTTAATACCCATCTCTCTAATAATTCAGCTTTAAATAACAGCTCTTTTTACTGTAGTGGAAACATTTAAGACAGCAAATATTAGTTTTGATGAGTAAAGATTTTACATTTTATTTTTTTTAAATGGGTGCATAGTACTCCTCAGATGATTGTGCATGCATTTTCTCTGATTTTATTTTTTTGTCAACAGCACTTCAAATCTAAAAGCTGTCTTCAGTGTTGCAACTGTTGGTTGATAGTTTTATTGTTGTTTCGGCTATTTCTGTTTGTACACTTAATTAGCTTTTTAATATAATAGACTGCCTTACAATATTTCATTTTCTAGTCCTGCATAGATCTTGGTCCAGGATTTAGTCACATCTTTATAAGCAGACACTGTACAGCCCAAGAAGGACAGAAAATGGTGAAAATACATTAAAAATAAGTTTTGTTTTGTTGTTGTGCTTGGAAAATCGTACAGATAGAAATAAATTTGTTGTGGTTCTATAATGGTTTCTTAATAATCCTAAGGAAAATTCTATCTTTATTTAGAAAAAATGGAAGAGAAGATCAAAGAGCCAATTAAAGAGCCTACAGAGGAGCCTTTACCAATGGAGACAGAAGAAGAGGAGCCAAAAGAAGAACCCATAAAAGAACTTATAAAGGAGGTAAAAGACCTTGCAACCAAATAGTCAGTATCGCCATTTTGAGTCCTACATCCTACAGGTGTGGCTACATCTGTAGCCAAGCAGATTGACGGGAGACATGGTTAGTACTTTGACTTCTGAAATTCCTGGGGGGATTTTGAAAGCCTGCCTTTTTGGGCTCATAGCTTATTTTTTCCCCTTTTTAAAATTAATTTTTCTTACATAAGGAAAAAAAGACATTTAAAAGAAAAATGTAGAGAGTATCTGAGTTAAGAAATTAGTAAGGACATGGAAAAAAGCTAGCCAATTACATAGACATGATATTCTCTTGCCGATTTGAAGATGTTCAGAAAAATGAAACTTGTCCTAAATGTTTGAAATCTTTAAATTAATAGCTTTTTCTCTATTTCTTTACTTCTTTATTTTGAACAGTTTTGAAACAAAGCTTACACGTTCTCCATGTGCTATAACTGATATGTTTAGCCTGTTAGGAACACATGCCCTAGAAAATGACTGTGGTATTTATACTGCAGTAAACAAAACTAACTTTTTTCTTGTAAGGCATTTTGTCATGCTGAGAAAGCATAGTTCTTGAAGGTGCTAAGGTGTTTGAATAAAAATTGGAGCTTTTATTCTGATTTTTGTCAACATAGAATTCTGTTGCTGGTTTTTATTACCAGTTTACTTCTGAGGTAGCTGCTAGTTCGCTTATTTATGCTACAAAGGTTATTGCAGATTTTTGACTGTTTCATACTCCGTGTCTCATTTTTCAAGGAATTTAATTTTAAGAATAAATCAGAACTTCTTTGTGAGAAACCCTTACCCCTGTATTCAGGCCTTGATTCGAGGATCCATGGAGATCTAGGAAGGCATTTAAATAAGGTTTCACTGGAGTCAGAAATTAAGTAAATGCTTAGAGGTTTTCTGAATTGGGACATTTGAATAACAGTTACTTTTGAAATGCCAATGCTTCTGTTTTACGCATGGATGAAGTGCAATTGTGAGCTGTTTGTTAGCATTGTTTCAAACTACATTTGCTTGTTTAAAACAAATTAGTTACTTTATAATAAATAATTAGCCAGCTGTCATTGCCTGAATCCTGTAACTTGTTTTTTCCTTGAGGAGCCAAAAGAGGAGGAAATGACTGAAGAGGAAAAAGCGGCTCAGAAGGCCAAGCCGGTTGCAACCACTCCTATCCCAGGAACCCCGTGGTAGGTAGCAGTTTGCTCCGGGGCTGCTACCACAGGACTGACACAGCCTGTGCCATAGCCACCAGGAAGGCTGCGGGGGAGTTAGAACAAGTAGTAGTGTGTGAAGAGCCTACTCTTGGTGTGCTTCTGTCTTAAATAACCTTGGACTCCGCCAGCCAATGCTGCTCACACCGTGCCAGCATCAGGATGTTCAGTGGTGGGTGTGCAGCCTTTCTGACACACACCGACTTCAGTCCCATCACCTACGTTACCAGTAGAGATTTAATATCCCAGCCCCTTCATCTGCCACTGATCCCTCCTGATCTGCTATGAAGTACTAGCAAAAAAAAAAAAAAAATCTTGGACTTCTTTTGCCCTTATGCCTTGGGGAATGAACTGGCTGCTGGCAAAAGCAGGTTTTTTTATTTATTTTTTACTTGTCGTAGATACTTACCAGTATATGCCTGGGTGTATAACGTCACAATGGGGTTACTCTTGCTGTAATAGATGTACGTCATCGTTGTGTGTTTGGATAACCAAGGTAAAAATCTTACTGATGGGAAAGGGATATTGTTTTAATTTTTGAAATTTAGCCATCGATACCTTTTCATTAACGTTTGATATTTAAAACTGTCTCCCTTCAAATTATCTCTGCAGTTCTTTCATCCCGTCATTTATAAAATTCTGGCAAGATCATTGCTTTTTCTCATATTTTGCGGGGCATGGAAGAGATGAGGTACGTTTTATCCCAAAATCTGATGCAGCTGTCTAAAACATTTTTCTAGAGAAGAACTGAGTATGCTGCAGCTCCTGATAAAAAGCAATTTTAAAATTGCATTTCAAATCTGCTGGCAGAGAAAAGCAGTAGTTCAGTGTCCCATTCGGACAGTAGGAATGTCTGGTGGTTGCGCAGTAAGTGTAACCCATGTCTGTCTATGACCATCGTGCTTGCTTCGTTCTCCGGGTATGGTACCAACTGTACAGAATGAATAAGACAAAGATAATCCAAGACTTCCCATCTGTCCATCATTCCTAGGTGCGTGGTGTGGACTGGTGATGAGCGCGTGTTCTTCTATAACCCTACCACGCGTCTGTCTATGTGGGACCGACCAGATGACCTAATTGGAAGGGCTGATGTGGACAAAATTATTCAAGAACCTCCTCACAAAAAAGGAATGGAAGAAGGAAAAAAACTTAGTAAGAGCAAATTTACTGCCTCCTTAAGAAGTCTGAATGTAATTTATCAGTTTTGTGTTGATTTCCAAAACCAGTAACATTTAAATAAATGAGAGAAATGTAAGGACATACTGAAAAATGTATATAGCTTTGGAATTTAAGAAAGCTGGTGGAAATGCAGATTTCTAGAGTCTCTGGAAAAATGCAATCTGTTGAGGAAAGTAGATACTAAGAAGGTTTGGGTTTTTTTTTTTTCAAAATACCAAAAAAACCCCACAGTTTTTACTGACTAAAGAAAGGGACTGTGTTTGGTTTATAATCCAGAGGAATTTGGGGGCCAGGAAAGACCAATCATAATGTAGTCAGAGGAGAGCAAAGTGCAAGTAGGTAATCAGGAGATCCAAATGTGCTTCATTAGACTGTGCTTCATTAGACTGTTTTTCTCCCTGGAAATAAGAGGTCAGTGTTTGTCATTTTAAATCCAAAGTTGGCCACAAATCTGTTAGTCCTGCCACCAAATTCCAATACTGTTATTTTGAAAGCACCTGAAAACAGTATGTCTTCCTTTGTCAGAATACATTATTGCTGCTCACACTGGCCTGGTTTTGCACAAGGCTTCATTTGTAAATTACAAAGTTTTCATAAATCATAAATCTAAAGTATTATTGAATTCTCTTACAGTTAGAGAAGAGCATGAATCTACAGAGGAAGCAAATGAAGATGAGCCTATTAAAATTAAAAAACGCAAGTAAGTTTGTCTTTTCAATACTAAGTGCTCTGTTTAGATAAAATAACCAAGGTTTTTCATCTGAGCTGTGTCTACACCGCTGTATTCAGCGGAGCAGAACAGTACCGGGTAGGACTGGTGAACACAATCGTCAGTTTTCTGCTATTTTACTGTAACAGGTCAAGCATTTGATATGTCTCTGAGATAGCTGTAATTCATGTATAGAGGAAATAGCATCTCCTTTGGAAATGATGGAAGTAAATGGTGCAAGTTGGTGAATCCAAGGGATATTTTGAGTACAGTTTATCTTAAATAGTTTGCTTCTGCTGATTATTTATCTAGCTTGTTAATTTCTGTACGCAAGAGTTTGTTGCAAAAAAATCCAGTCATCTAGATTTTCATAGCAATTACTGTTTTCACTCTATTATAAAAGATTTTTGGTTTGGTCTGTTTTGCCTATTGGAAGCAATATGTCACTTCACTCTGAGTTATGTACACGCAGTGTTTTAAAAGTAGTTCTACCATTTTATTTATTACCGTGTACTCTGAGGGATGATCATAAAGCTGTTAACAATTAGAGCTTTTAGTTTGTTTGGGATGAAGTGTATTTCCTTTTAGTAAACATAAAACAAACAGCACACTCTTTTTCCAGAAATGCTTCGGTGGGTGGATGAATGTATCACTTGCGTTACAGCACTTTCTGCTGTAGTGTTTATAAGGTATTCTCAGTTTGAACTAACTGCCTTAGCCATAGTCTTTTCAGAGGGCCTCATGGTCTTGAGCAGGAGGTAAGAAAAATTAGTGCAGTTGATGTAAAATCTGTTGCCCATCTGGCGAGACCATTGCATACAACCAGAATATGGAAACTTCTTGGAGTCGCTTGTTGGCACTGACATTACTGAGAATACCTCAGTTCCCCAAAGTATTCATATCCCAGTCTCCAAGAACAGCTTTCATGATTTCTGAGCCTATGCGTCTGAAGTAATCGGTTATATCCATTCTGTCCTGGTGCAGTTCAGTTTCTAACCTACAGGGTTGATGTATTACTGCTCAAGTTACGCTGTATGTTTAACTTTTTTCAGGAAAGATGATAACAAAGATATTGATTCGGAGAAAGAGGCTGCTATGGAAGCTGAAATTAAAGCTGCTCGAGAGAGAGCTATTGTCCCTCTGGAGGCTCGGATGAAGCAGTTCAAGGACATGCTTCTAGAAAGAGGGGTCAGAAATCTGTGTGTGTGTGTGTGTGAGAAGGGGAGAGAGGGAGGGGAGGGTCAGGCAGAGGTCTCAATCCTTAGCGGATTCAGGAACTGTGGGGCTTTATGTAAGGAAAACAATCTCATCCTTGTTCTGAGTAATGGATACGTTTGATACAAGACTCTGTATTTCAAAGAATGTTACAATTATAGCAAAATTTTGATTTCTAAGTAACTGAAATTAAACACTATCGAGCCAGATTTTTTTTAAACTTTTTTCCAAGTTACGTAATTTCCTAATTGGAAGCTGCCATTGAAAATTATATATAGCATACAAACTGGATGCATCCATAGTGTTTTTGGAATCATTCCTACATGAGGAAAGCAATAAGTTCCAATGTAATCTGTACACTCAGCAATAAGTTCCAATGTAATCTGTACACTCTTATCCTTAAATGGAAGAATTTTTGGTTTTAGGTAACTAAATTTGAAACCTGCTTGTTAGCAATCAGTTTTGATAGATAAATTAGGGTATTAGAATATAAATTTATATAGTAACTTTAAAAAAAAATGGGAGTAGTTTCAGCTGCCTGTGCAATTTCCATTTAGTTTCAATAACTGGATTCTATGGGATATTTTTAATAAAGCTGATTTAAGATGAGCTCGAGCATGATTAAGTCAGTCTCCTGTACCAGAACTGTTTACACTCATAGCACTTAGCAAAGGCATAGACCAGGCACGGGATATGAGAACATAGACTCTCCAGGCTTTCTTCTGATGTACTTTAATTTCACGCAGTACTAATTAAGTATGTGTTAGTATTTATGAGTTTTCACTTCCAGTTAGTGTTGAAACTTGCTACGGCAGCCATCGATGGTGAAAACGTCAGGATGAGTTTGTTTCCCTCTTTTCATCAGGTGTCCTTTAGTTTTCGAGCAAAACCATACAACTTCTGTATATTTGAGGAAACTTAACCATTAGTTAAAATCTGACTTTTTTTTAATTAAAGGTCTCTGCTTTTTCAACATGGGAGAAAGAGCTACACAAGATAGTTTTTGATCCTCGTTACTTACTTCTCAACCCAAAAGAAAGAAAACAGGTAAAAGAGAAGTCGAATTAACTCCCCATCCAGACACAGCTACTTTGGCCTTTATCTACATCCTTAGTCCGCAGTTCTTGTTCCTGCTCACCTTCCAGACTAATCAGTATTGCAAGGGATTTTTGATATGAATAGGGTTTGTCTGGAAACAGAAGGCAGCAGCAAGAACAGAAGTGGGTTGATAGTTTTATTTTTCCCGTGGTTGGAAGATCTAATATTTTAACACAGTGAAAGTTGTATGCATACAGAGAGCTCCCAAAACCTGAATGAAATGGTGAGATTCGTCAGTCTCTCTTCAAAATATTGGTGTAATGAATAATCTGTCTATTTAAAAAAAAAAAAAAGCTGTTGGGGGAAAAACTAAAGTGTTTTTTATTGTTAAGCAAGTTCTCCCTCCAGAAGCTTTTCTTCAGGTGGATGTAGGGAAATACAAATATTCAAGAATACAGGAGGTTGCTGCTGTCTTAAACTTATGAAGCGGAAAAACGTTACCATAACATGAATTTGTAAGAAAATTCTTCCCAGATCTCAGATTATGTGTTTAGATACAGTATGCTTCATGTTCAGCAGATTGGAGTAATTTGCATATTCAAAAACAAAGAGTCCTTAACCCTTCTTTCTGCCTCATCTGTGCTGGCTCTGTGGTAGGAGAAAAGAAAAGAAATGGGAGTTTTCCTCCCTCCCGCCTAGAGCTTACGTGGCTTCAGGTTTGTATGCTTTATGTCGGTGACTGGTGTTTCTGTAGGTGTTTGATCAGTATGTGAAAACTCGAGCAGAAGAAGAGCGCAAGGAGAAGAAAAATAAAATAATGCAGGCCAAGGAGGATTTCAAGAAAATGATGGAAGAAGCAAAGATTAATCCGAGGTAGGAGCTTCTTTCTTCTTCATGTGCATAAGCTCTGTTAGAACCAAGTACGTTGGGTGGTTTTGGGTAGATTCACCTCTTTCAAAATGGGCAAAGAGGAGAAAAATGATCGAATATTGTTGAAATCTTCTTTTGCCTGCTTGTATTTACCTAACCTGTGAAATAATGGAACTTGGGATTTATAATGATTTACATATTTTAAGTCATTTTGAAGATATCCCCAGCATGCTGTCAGGATTGGGAGAAAGGCCTTGTGATCCACCACAAGTTTTCTTTAATAACCCTATTTCTTTTTAAGAATATTAGTAATCTCTGAGAAGTACTGGGGAGGTTTCTTCAGTTTGGAGGGGGCTGAAGGGATGTTTTTCTGGTTACAAAGTATGTTAATAGCAATATGATAGAATGTTCTGGTTGCCTTAGTATAGAAATTACTACATACCCCTCGCATTCAGACTTGCTGGCAGTGATAATAGCGAGGTGATGACAGTGAATGTACTAACATTCAAGATTTTATTGCTAGAATTGTTTGTTTCACAGCTTTCTCACATAGAGTTCATGAAACCTGTGCTTATGTGTTACCAGATGAGCTCTAAAGCATTCTCTTTCAGCATCTCTTGGCTTATCTGGCATTAATTCTTTTACAGTGAAATAACAACTCATTTGCTTCACTTCAGCTTAATCTTTTTCAGTGACCTGTTTTGAAAACCTGGTGGAAGCCAGTGTTATGTTAACATTTAAATTACTTCAAATCTGATTAATAACTCTTGTTTAAAACACCTGTCTGCTCATTTAATAAGGGCGTCGGTTTTGATGGGAATAGGCTGGGAAGAATGGAGGCATGGAAGTTGTTTAAGAAAAAGTTAATCAGTAATAAGTTTAATATATAATTCGGAGACTAAAGTGGATTATTATCTTAGCTTTAGTATCCTCAGCTTCCAAGATATCTCCGATGTGTTATATTGGGACTGACTCTTACCTGGTTATGGGTTGGGGTGGGAAATACTGAAAATTCCAGCTGAAATACTGTCTTGTTTAATCTTATCCTTTGTCTTCTGGTTTCAGTGTTTGTCTAAAGATATTGCTGTACTTCTGTGAGTGCCAGACTGGTTTTTTATCATCTATCTCAGTCCAACATGCTCAAGAGTTTGTGTTCCACTTCTCTTAAACAGCTCTTGTTCTTCAATATAGCTGTACATTCACTTTCTATTCTTTTTGAATAAGCTACCAAATTCTCTTCTTGTTTCAATTTACCCTACAGCAACAGTAGGCTGGATTTTCCAAGTCTAATTATTTCCATGCTGTGGTGAAAACATTCGTATGATTATAAGTGTCTCACGTATTCTTGGGGCCAGATTTGCATCAGAGCTTGGAAAAAGCACAGTAGTGGTTTTTTTCGAGGTAAGTGGCAGTACTATATCTACTGCACAGATTGGAATCTGGCCCTGGAGGTGAGAGAACGGTCAGGGAAGTGCTACGGGGATCATAGGTTGATCGCCCAGTATTGCTGCATCTGCCCATAGTGTTTACATATTTTCAGCTCCATGTGTTTTAAGATTAGGCTATACAATGTTCACAATAGGAAGAAAAATTGATTCAGCCAATGTTCTATTGTGACTAATATCAAAAGATTATTTTCTTGGTGAACTCTTAGCATGGTTTGGCTGCAAGTGAATGCATGTAAAATTTTCAGTTTCACAGCTGTGAAATACCTGGACAGACTGGTGGCTGAACTTCTAACCCACAAAAAAAGAAGATTTTCGTAGACAACTGAGATTTTTTATTTCTTCTTCTTGGTTGCATTGTAATCTCTCATCCTACACCTGCACTTCCTGCAGGTAGCTGTATCCAACCAACCAACCAAAACCCCTGTAGGTCTCTAACAATACCTTTCATGTGCGTGCCTAAACCTGACTCCTTTCTATATAGTTCATTGATCAAGCATCTCTCTAGTGAGACCATAGGATGTTGCCTTTTTTTTTTTTAATAAATTTTGCTCTGGCATGTATTCTAGCAGAAGTATTTCTCTGCTGAACCTGCTTCCCAGCAAAGACAGCTCTGCCAAATGAGTTCACTTGCCATTTTGTTGCAGAACTACTTTTAGTGAATTTGCAGCCAAGCATGCTAAAGACTCGAGGTTCAAGGCAATTGAAAAGATGAAAGATCGAGAGGCCTTGTTTAATGAGTTTATCACAGCGGCAAGAAAGAAGGAAAAAGAAGATTCGAAGACCAGAGGTGAGAAGGTAAGGTGACTTTTTTAGTCCCAGCAGCGTGAATGGTGTGAGTCCGAGTGAGATGGGACAAAGCCAGTGCGTGGTCTCCAGTGAGCCTTCTCTGAGACACAGTCCTTCTCTTTCCATAGAGGTTTTGTGATGTAAACCCTTCATGGATGTCCCTTTCCTCTTTCTGAACTAACTGGTTTAAGTTTGCAGGTATACTGACTTTTAGAGTATATAGAATTGAACTTACATTTATTTGTGAAGACAAGTTTACTTAAATAATCACACTTTTTTTCATTTACCTAAGCAAGTAACATTATATTCTTAACTGGAATATTGCCTGATTTTTATTTTATTTTTTTAAAGTTATATTATCCTGAAGCATTAAAAGGAAAAGGATTCTTGTCCGGTTTGGCTGGAAACCCCTGAACTAGCCATTACCTCTGTTCTCTCAGTGGAGGCAGTAAGAACTTGAAAGTCTCTGTAGGGTATTCCGTTTAAATTTCAAACAGCTTCCATATCTTCTCTTTCCATCTAAAAGCTACCACTTGAGTGACTTTTTAATCTTTCAGTAAATATATCCTATGTATAAACTGCTGCTTATTATAATTAAAGGTCAGCTATTAAAGATTAATGAATTCCAAATGTCATTTGACCGTACTGTCAATAGGAGGGAGGAGGCTTTCCCCACTGGGGAGGAGGGCTCCCACGGAGGTGGCATCAAATATTATCAGCAAAATACGCAGCCACTTACTTAAATGTCCCGGTGTGTTGTGTGAGTGGAGAAAATAACCTCTAAAGCCTAATCATTTCTGACATTTCAAAGTCTGCAATATTTATTCTATAGTATAAAGTTATTGCAAAGTTCACCTACTAAGAATGCTTACAGAAGAGAAAAATGCTGAATAACAGGTTAGATTTGGGGACAATTTCGTTATTCAGTAATTTTTGCATATTTTAAAAATCTAGTTACTCTGGTCTAATTTGATTCTGTACTCAATGTTTTCAAATGTTGACATTGCTGATATTTTTTGATAAATGATTGTGCTTTCAGAGGAGAACTAATGTAGACATTTACAAATTGCATTTTGATTATTAATATGGAATTTTAAAGCACTCTTGCAGCTTAATAGTGCAGTTGAAGACTTTAAAAAACGTAAATATTTGTTTTGTTGTTGCATGATTGTTCTAAAGTTGAAAAGTTAAAAGAAGAGAGATTGTGTTTGTTTGCTTTTGAAATAATGTTGTTTTTTTCTCCAAAAGCCTTTTGTAACCATTTTATGTATTCTGTTTTATAACAAGTGGATAGACTTTACAGTTATGTGCTGTGCGGCCTGTCAATCAGTTCAGTCTGACAGCTGTCAATCACTGACACGCAAATATTATGGGATTCCCTAGTGAGGAAAGAATTGGTATCTCTGTGTGGTGACTTTAGCCTCCCGCAGTTCCGGTACTTTACATTTTTTTAGTTTTTTTCCTTGTGAAGTGATGAGAGTTGTACCTGCAATGTGTTAACTGCCAAAAAAAAAAAGACTTCTAAATACACCTGAAATATTTTCAGTCTTATATTCCTTTGATTTTGAAAGTGCTTAAAACATAAAAGAAAATTTAAGGCATTTAACTTGAAGCTTTCTCAGTCTGTTTTAAAAGTCCAAAATCTTTATTTAAGAAGGATCAACTTTACAGAAATCTTTAACGTAAGGGTTTTAGATTATATTATGTTTTGACTTTGCTTTGTTGAGTTATGGCTTATTGGATGGTGATGGAACAGCCAGCTTTTCAGATGGTTGGTTTTATTCACATGGCTGATTTCAGTGAGTAGAAACAACACCAGCACTTCTCAAGTGAGAGATGAGGAAGCACCTGTGGGTTTGAGGATATCAGGGAAGGGACTATGAGCTGGTAACTGACTAAGCTGCGCCATGCTGTCCCAGAGCACAGCAGTATCCCATTTCTTTGAGATAAGCTGTGCCAGCAGATGAGCCGGATGTCCCACCTGGAGTAGACTTACTGAAATGCTCAGCTGCAAACATCCTACAGCCCACTGTGCTGAGGGCTGTCTCATCGCTCCTGGCTCAAGATCTCTTTTAACAGTTTTCTTGTGTAATATTCATAGAATGGTTTGGCTGGGAAGGGACCTTAAAGCCCCCCCTGCCCCGGGCAGGGACACCTCCCACCAGCCCAGGCTGCTCCAAGCCCCGTCCAACCTGGCCTTGAACCCCTCCAGGGATGGGGCAGCCACAGCTTCTCTGGGCACCCTGGGCCAGGGGCTCACCCCCCTCACAGCAGAGAATTTCTGCCTCACATCTCATCTAAGTCTCCCCTCTTTCAGTGTAAAAACGTTCCCCCTCGTCCCACGGCTCCCCTCCCTGATCCAGAGTCCCTCCCCAGCTTTCCTGGAGCCCCTTGAGGGACTGGAAGGGGCTCCAAGGTCTCCCTGGAGCCTTCTCTTCTCCAGGCTGACCCCCCCCAGCTCTCTCAGCCTGTCCCCACAGCAGAGGGGCTCCAGCCCCCCCAGCATCTCCGGGGCCTCCTCCGGCCCCGCTCCAACAGCTCCGTCTCCTTCTGCTGTGGGTGCCCCAGCGCTGGGGGCAGCGCTGCAGGGGGGGCTCACCCAGCGGAGCAGAGGGGCAGAATCCCCCCCTCGCCCCCTGCCCACGCTGTGGGGATGCAGCCCAGGCTGCGGGGGGTTTCTGGGCTGACAGCGCACGGTGCTGGGTCGTGTTGAGCTTCTCATCCCCCAACACCCCCAGGCCCTTCTCCCAGGGCTGCTCTCTTATCCCTCCATCCCCAGCCTGTGCTGGTACCAGGGGTTGCCCCGACCCAGGAGCAGGACCCTGCACTTGGCCTGGTTGTAACCTCATGAGCTTCACACGGACCCACTTTTTGTGTCCAGGTCCCTCTGGATGGCATCCCATCCCTCAGGAGTGTCATTCTACTTAGTCGAGGTAGTTACTGTGTATAGATAAACTACATTTGCAACATGGTAGAGCTGTGATCTTAAAAGATTATTGCTTTTTGAGATGTTTTTGTCTCAGTTGTTGGTGTCTGGCACAGCGGGCAGGAGCTGGGTGGGGGTGAGTGCGCAGGGTCTGAGGGGGCCGGGGGTGCTGCTGGCGGCACCTGCAGAAGCGTCTCCCTGCAGAGCGTGGTGGTGCTCCGGGGGCTGGGTTTGTGTTGCTGCTGATGCCATGGGGCTGCCAGCAGCATTGCGGGTGTGCAGTTTTTATTCAGTTGTCTATGTGCATATGGGATTTGTGCAGAAACTTGGAGATACCCTTACTTTATAGACTTCTGTAGTAACATCTGGGAATTGTGTGATTTTTAACAAATATTTCCAATGCCATGGCTTAGAAAGCTTCATATTTTTGATAATGCATGCATGTTTTAAGATGTTTTGAAACAACGTTCTTAATTTTACAATGAACAAACAGTTTGCTTAGCATTTTGTTCAGCTACTTTAAGAAAAAGTGATAGTGCTGTAGACATAGAGCAACTTCCCACTGGCACTAACCAGTTTTCTGATCTCTGCTTACTACCTTAATCTCTCCGTTGAGACAGTAAAGAGAAAAAGCCTATAAAGTCTCTTATGTTTATGTGTTAATATTGTGAGGAACTAAAATTATTGGTGGGCAAGGCTGCAGAATGTCGGTTCTGGTCTTCATTTTGTTCTTACATTCTGTGACTAAACACTGTTTAGAGCATCGGGATGAGACACTTCTCTGTCAAGCCAGAGTTTGGCCATTTGTCCGCCTTCTCACTTCCCTTGTAAACCTCAGTGTTTTGCAGCCAAACCCAGAAACTGGTTTTCTTTTTTTAAAGGGATGAGGAGGGGAGATACAAAAATGAATGGCCAGCCTGTCTCAGAGGTTTTGGGGTTTTTTAATTGGTGTGCCATAAAGCCAGATTTTGTCTGTGGCTGGCAGGGTTGGGGTGCTGTGAAGGCAGCATGCTGCACCTTGCTTGGGGCATCCCCAGGGTCCTTCCCTGGCCCCTTGCCTCTCCAGAGAGATGGAGGCTGAAATGCCAAACCAGACTTTGAAGCATAAAGCGGTGGAAATAAAAAGGAGAACATACATAGGACCTAAGGTGCAGCAGGAACAGGGAGATCATCTACCCCAGAAAAAAAGAGATGTAATAAAGGCACAGTAGCTGCTCTTACAACTGCTGGTTCTGGGAGCCTGGATGAAAACGTGTTGCTAGTTGTCTAGAGATAAAAAGCCAGTATGATTGAGCCTCTGCCAGCCCTTTGCAGTGGCGGCTGTTATGGACAGAGTGCTGACATGCCATTTCCAATTGAAAAAGTAGACTGAAACATTTCCTTAAACTGTTATATATGTCTGCATATCCATCTTACATGTAATTTACTTAATTACCATATGTGGATAATTCTTTATTGGTTAGATCCATCTTAAGACACTGCTCTTTGTCAGCAGATCCAAATATTTGCCTCTGTTTGTTGTACACTCGGAGGATGAATTTGTAAAAACTTGATTTATCTAGAGCCCTGTATAAAAATGCGTAGATTCTCTAGTAGCAAAATGCTATAATGTAGAATCAGTGACTGGTTACTTTGAGATATATAGAGATAGTTAGATAAACTCAAAACAGAAGTTTAAATTGGAGTAAAATAATAAAAACTGTATTGGTAAATCATTCTTTAAAGAATACAGTTCATCTTAGATGTAGTAGATCTTTTTAATGTATCTGCTTTCACAAAATTGTCCCAAGGGGAAGTGAATTTTAGATGTTGTTATGTCTAAATCCAGATTTTTAGTGATTTCTGTAAATTGTAGTGGTATGTAATAGTAATATGCTTCCCTCTGTCGGAGGTAAGTTGACTCCTTTTTTCATAAGAGCATACTGTTGGGTATCAAAGTATCTTTCTCAAGTATTGTTTTTCTGTTTCTGTCTGTAACACAGATCAAAATGGACTTCTTTGAACTGCTGGCTAATCACCACCTGGACAGTCAGTCTCGCTGGAGCAAAGTGAAGGACAAAGTAGAGACTGACCCGCGGTACAAAGCAGTGGATAGCTCTTCACAGAGGGAAGACCTTTTCAAGCAATACATAGAGAAAATAGCTAAGGTATGCTTGTGACATTCAGGACTGTAACTTTGGATGTTCTGCTGGTCGCATTGCTGTTAATGTGCAAGGTAACTAACTAGAAGATAAACTAGTAGGTGCTTTAGTTCCGTACTAAAGAGAATTATATACCATCGTTATTTGTAGAAGCACCCCAGAATGACAGCTTGAAGCATAGAAGCCCCATCCCTGGAAGCAGTGCTGCTGCAGATGTGCATTGTACATGTACGCCTGTGTGTGTACACCCAGGCGGTATTGGGGAAGAATTTATCCAGCAGAGTAGGAGAGGCAGAGACTCCTGTAAAGTCGTTGGTTGTAAAAATGGCCATAAAACTACATAAAATACAGACACCACATTGTTCATTTCTTATCAGCGTGGGCATTTTCTTTTGCTGTGATTTGTTTGTAGCAGCTGAGCTGCCTTCAGGAATACAGATTGTTCATACGCAATTCCTTCACTGGTTTTTCTCTCTTAATCCAATATTGCTACCTTTCTCTTCAGGCAGTTAATGGTTGAGAATGTAAAACTGGGCTAACAAATAGTGATTCCACTCTCCACCTGCTCCCCCATTATTCAGAGTTTGTCACCGTACACAAACAACTTGCTCCTGAGAAGAGTTGTTCCGTGATCACTGCTGTGACCGAGCTTCTCCTTCCCCATGTAAACCCTGTAATGCTTCATCATAGCCCTGGGAGCAAGATTTTGTAATCCATAGATCTCGGATCACTTTGAATTATTTTGTTCCAGGATGCCCTTAGTTTGATAACCCTTTAATTTACTTATCTGTCTGATGAAAATGTGAAAGGTGGTGTGTTGTTTGTATTAAGAAAAGTTTGTTCTTACATTTCAGAACTTAGATTCTGAAAAAGAAAAGGAGCTGGAAAGGCAAGCTCGCATTGAGGCAAGCTTGCGTGAACGAGAAAGGGAAGTGCAGAAAGCTCGTTCGGAGCAAACCAAGGAAATTGATAGAGAACGTGAGCAGCACAAACGGGAAGAAGCAATACAGAACTTCAAAGCGCTTCTGTCTGATATGGTGAGATGCGGACAGGCTCTCTCAACTTGTCTGGGCATTCTTTTTGTGATTGTGGCACTATGGAAAAGCTTTTGACGTAGTTAAGTTTATATAGAAATAGAATCCTCTTGACTTCTTCCCACTGCCCTCCCCTCACTGTTGGGAGTTCTGCCTTGGTTGGAAGAGAATGCTTTGCGTTTAGGGTTCGTGCTCCAGCGTCTTGCTCGGGGGTTAGCGGATAGGAGCATTCCTCTGGGTGTCCCTGGCGTCCCACAGGTGATGGCACATGGTCAGTCGTGCTACTTCTGTATGGCTGTTGGAAAATTAGATATTGTTGAGTATTAGGAATAGTCCCCTTATTTTTGCTTTGTCTCTCTCCATACTCCAAACACAGCGCCTTTGTTGTACCGTTTTTCTGCCGTGTTGTGTGTTTGCTGTGTTCTGGTCCAGCTGAGCTGGGAGAGAGCAGTTCCTGCATGGCCAGCGTCCTCTTGAGAGGACAGGATCAGCCAAATGAGTTTTCACCAGCACATGTACTATGCCCTTGCTGCCTGGTGTAAGATGAAATCCAGACATGTTACTGGAGCTTGGTTCCACATGTCAGCACTGCGATCTTTCTGAGGAACAGGGTAGAAGTGGCTCAGCGTTCTGCTGGAATAGCCAGGAATGTAAAGCAGCGGCTCCTCGCGGCTGCTCTCTGGGCTAGAGGCAAGGCACTGCAAACTCCGCTGTCTCTTTGGCAATAATTGTCTCAGAGGCTGCCTTTCCAGGGCACTTACGGTTAATGTAGGATGTTATGCACAGAGGACAAGGGTGCTGGATTTTTCTTTCTGAGAGACTACTCAGCCGGAGCAGTGGGGTATATCCTTCTGCATTTGGACTGATGCAGAGCAATTCCTTCTGCCACTGCTTTTTTCATTTTTTTGTGGAAGCTACTACACTCTCTTACTGAGAAGCTGATTTGGTTTTTGTTTTAATTTGAACCTTAACTTAAAACAAGAGAAATAAATTAAAAAAAAAAAAACAACCTTAAGAAATATGAAGAAATATCATTGAACTGTACAAAAAAATTGTTTTTAAAAAAATAATCATATTTTGGATTAGGTGCGTTCTTCAGATGTGTCATGGTCTGACACCAGAAGGACTCTGCGCAAAGATCATCGATGGGAGTCTGGCTCCTTGCTAGAAAGAGAAGAGAAAGAGAAGCTCTTTAATGAACACATCGAAGCACTTACCAAAAAGAAGAGGGAACACTTTAGGCAACTTCTGGATGAAACTTCAGCGGTAAGAACTGTGTATATTCAAACTTCAAATATTGTCTTTTTCTGATTTTCTGTCGCACCATCTGAGTTGTTTGGTTTTATTTCCAGGGCCCCCTTGCTTCACCACTGTCGTCTTCTTCATAACAAAAATTGTGCATTATGTTTCCTTACCTGTTTATCTTGAGTGTTATTTTGGTTTAACATAAAGTTCGTTTACATTTAAACTTCTAACCAGTGATCTTTTTATCTCCTGCAGGATGTTACATTTCTTAACACTGAGTTATTTGATACTCTTTACTGTATGACATGTTGCTCTTTCAGATATCCAGTCTGTC
Organism: Rhinoptilus africanus; assembly: GCA_013400135.1. NCBI lineage: Eukaryota > Metazoa > Chordata > Aves > Charadriiformes > Glareolidae > Rhinoptilus > Rhinoptilus africanus. The sequence goes on along the minus strand of VXBO01003516.1, from coordinate 240,358 downwards.
TTAATGAATATCAGTGTAGAATCTTACCAAATTCATCTTTTTTTATGTTCTCCCGCTTTATCTTGTGCTACTGAACCTGCACTTTCACTCTGTGTGGTGCTGTGGAAGTGCATCACCTGTTCTGTGTATTGCGGGGGTTTAGTGAGACTCGCTCTTTTTTTTAGTTACGTGCCAACCTCAGGCAGCTTGCATTTAACCTGCAAGTTTGTGCCTCATTTTTAATGCATTACTTGAAAGGGCTTAGAACATTAGACAGATTTTTAGCGTGATAAAATAAAATGACAGACATAACTGGGAAGCAAGTTTTCTGTAGGTAATTTTTAACAACACATTTATATACATAAGTATGGACTAGAAAAAGACTTTGTGATGTAAATTATGTTTGTGAGAACCTTGATCTGAAAATGCTATCTCAAAATATTGAAGAAAAGTAAATATATAAAATCAACTAATGAAAAATGTGACTGTAGTAGCATAAATAATCAAAACCCAGCACTTAAAAATACAGCAACAACTTTGTCAATGGGCTCAAGAGATGTTTAAAAGTTTCAGATGTAGTCGTATTTACATTCTGTGTTCTTAAAACCTAATTCTCTTTTAATTTAACTATTTTTGCTTCTTTTGAAAGATAACTTTAACATCAACATGGAAAGAAGTGAAAAAAATCATTAAAGAAGATCCAAGGTGCATTAAATTTTCTTCAAGCGACAGGGTAAGCAGTTTGCATTGCTGTTGCTAACTTTCAGCATGGTGCAGGATCCAGAGACAGCAAGTTAATGGCAGCTGAAGTGGTTTCTCCTTTGTGTGAACAGAAGTATTACTGTTTTAAATAAGAATTTTCTTTTTTAAATTAAAAATGTAAAAGATAAGGAAAAATAACATGTAATTATTGCTTGTGTTCAATATGTTGTTGCATGAAGTACTTGAGCTTATAACACTGAATGCAGATTTATCTTTTTTGTTTCAGAAAAAACAAAGGGAGTTTGAGGAATACATTAGAGACAAGTACATTACTGCCAAAGCTGACTTCCGAACACTATTGAAAGAGACCAAATTTATAACATACAGGTCTGTAGCGTAATGTCAACAAAGCATTAATCTTTTTATTGTGCTTTTCTGTACAAATGGCAACAAACTGATGCCTGTTTTTCCTCCTAGCATAAGTTGATGTCTAAGTTACGCTTTTACAGTCTTTTGTAATCTGTCAAAAAAACAAGTCTGCAGCAGCTAGAGACCTCTTTTTGCTTCATTTTGACATTGCTACTGCTGACTAACAAGTAGTGAAAATCCAACCAGTGCAGGTGGGAGGTTCTCTTTGCTTCGTAGCAGTGTCCTGTGAACGGCATCTGAGCTGTCGGGCTCATTCATCTTTCATGTTTGTACCAGTCCTTGGTTCAGTTTCTGGAGGGATTGATACTGAAGCGGGGACTCTCTTTCAGGACTTCAGAGTAGAACGCAAAGAAATATTGGTTCCATTGAAATTTTATAAAAAAACTTATCAATAATTTGCCTGGTTTCCTGTGGGAGGATTTCATCAAAAGGGTGGGCAGGTTTACAAAGCATTTGGCTTCTCCACTCAGTTTCAGGGGATGGTGAGGCTGATACAGAATCTTGGGTATGGACCAAAACAAGTTTCCTATCAGAAACACGACTTCACCTAAAAAGAAGAAAATCAAATTAATTTCTTTGGATTCTAACAAACCACATGGTTCCCTTGTGGTCAGCGCTGTGGTGTGTTGTGGTTCCGGGTGGTGCCACTGTCATGAGTGGGATGGCAGTGCGCCGAGCTGGTCAATCAGTCAGGCTGGACTGTAGCTGAGACTTCCACATCCAAATTCTAATTGTTTGCCTCATTTAGATGCTGGATTTAAAACTCTGACCCCTCTAGGTTTAAGCATTTGTGTAGTTCAGGTAGTGCTGTACAACGCCACTGCAGCCAGACACAAGTCTTCTGTGGTGCTTAGTGTAGCACAATGTAGGCAACAAGCCTTTATTTCTGTGCAGAGAGTGCTGTGCTGAGAGTCCTGACCTAAAGCGGCATCTTTCCAGCTAAGCAGATACCCAGGTCTCCACACCCTTTCCCCACTTTGCCTTTCCGTTGGCCCTTACGGTGGGGCGGCTCCTCTGTGCCTGCAGCAGCCTCCCCCCCAGGTGGTAATTCTTGCGCTTCCTTTTCAGATCCAAAAAGTTGATCCAGGAGTCAGATCAGCATCTGAAAGATGTAGAGAAGATATTACAAAATGACAAGCGATACCTGGTACTCGACTGCGTACCAGAGGAGAGACGCAAACTCATTGTGTCCTACGTAGATGACCTGGACCGTCGGGGCCCGCCTCCGCCACCCACAGCTTCAGAGCCTACAAGACGAACAACAAAATAGTTACAAAATACTCTTCAGACAAGGGTATCTGTTAAATCAAAAAGCTTGCATGAGCCATCTGTCAGGTTTATACATACACATTACCATGAATATATTGCAAAACCATCTGAGGAGCAGAGGAAGAAGCAGCATTTGTGAACATAAAATGGTCTCAGGCGGGGGGGCAGGGGAACCAACAACAAAAAAATCACATTAAAAGTATTTATGAGTTTCTTTGGGGCATGACTGACAAAAATCTGAACATGTGGGCCATGTGTGATAACTTCAGATCTCGGAGCAAGGCAGTACCTGTATGAGGTGTGGGTGTCTGACACTTGGAGCCATTCTCAGCGGTGTCATACGTGTGAGTCGTAAGGATGAGCACGCTTGTGGTTTGAGCTTGTACTGCCTGTGTGCCACCAGCGTCCTCTGGTTGCCCGCCACCCCTGCCTGGGGAGGTGAAATGCGGGCTCATAGCTTAAATTATTGATTGCTGAAGGTTACGTTCTGGAAACACAAGTCCCAATTCTGCTTACTTTCACCCTGCTAAATGGAACTAAATCCATTAAAGCCAGAGTTAGAACTGAGAGAGAACTAGGACTCAGAGACCAAATCAAACTTGTTCACAGGTCTGCTTTGTTCCTTACCCTATCCATGAATTAGAAGCAAAATCGGGTCGCTTTGCCCAAGTGAAGATTTGTCTAATAACTTTTATTCGAAGTTGGAAACACTTGGTAAGTAACAGTGGTTACCGGCACAGAACAGGACGGTTGTATAAACACATTTTTATTTACGATAAAGCGATCTTTACATACTTCTGGATTAGACTGTGGATTTCCCTGTCTGGGCAATTCTTGTAAACTATACACCTGTTTTGAATGTTAAACTTGTGTTTCTAAAGTTTAATTTTGAAATGTTGGGATTGTTCAGTTTATGTATTTGAACTACAATAAACCAACCCTTTTTATATATGGATTGTACAGGCCTAACACCAGTTTTTGTTGGATTTTGTTGGACTTGTGAATTTGCAAGTAAAGCAAACAACTGAAGTCCTATTGCCTAAATTCTTGGCTGTGTTTGGCAAAACGGTGCCTGAGGCACTGTGCAACATCAGCTTAAATTTCAGCAGCAGCATTTAGCTCGGCATGCATGCAGGGGGGAGCAAGGGAAAACGATTTTCTAATTTAGTTCTTTAGTCTTTTGATTAAATGGGAAATGGTAGGGATGGGGGTGTCAAAGTATCTCCTTTTATTCTGTATTTGACATGGGTCTCTTCGTCTGAGTTGAGGGGTGGGAAAGGATTGATTCTTCCATGAGAAACCGATATTATTCTTTTCCAGCAACTGCTGTTTCAGGCGCCAGCCACTGGCACTTGCGGTCTGAGCACCAAGACAGAAGGTTGTGCACAAAGATCCAGACGGCTTGGGAGGGCTTTGTGCTGCTGCTGGCTGAGACGTGGTGTTGGTAGTGAGAATGTGCTCCCTGAGGTCAGAGTGAGCATCTCTCCTCGCCCTCAGTGTGGGGCGCCCAGGCCGTGCCTGTGCCGGGGGTGGGAGCGGAGTGAGGAGGACTGCAGTTGTGTAAGGCCCAACGTGTCAGGCCCTGGTGGAAGGGTCGCTCCTGCCTGGGAAGTACAAGAGTTAAACTCGGGGGAGCGGGGGGACGGCAGAGCTCCCGCTGTCGGACCTGGGGAAATCCCATCATGTGGCTGCTCCCGATAAACCTGTCTCAGCAAGGCAGATCCTCTGCACGCTTTCCTTTATTTTTAACAAATTCTCTGTGTTGTATTTGAATGTCAGATGTGTTAAGAGTTTTGGGTTGGCTGCTTCAGGCAGAGGGGTTTCACATTTATTTATACACACCTTAGGACAGCAGTGAGGGACACGAGGGGGACATGAGGAACTGGCCCAGGAGCACGATACACAGTGAGGAACAGTTTTGCCAAGGACAAAATGTCAGAAGGTTTCTACCGTGGTGACAGCATTCAGAAAAAAAGCGTTGGCTCAGTGAGTGGCCTCGAGCTGGACCCGTCCTTTGCAGGCTTCTGCCCGCAGCAGGGCCAGCCTTTTCAGCATAAAATCTTCATTTTTGTGAACAAACTAGGAGTCTAATAAGCCACAGCACGGGGTGGTTTTGGCAGCAAAGGGTCAGAGGCTTCCATCAGGCAGCGGCGATGCCCGGGGACAGGTCAGCTCACTCCAACAGCGCGGGGTCCTCTGCCCCCGGGGCCCTCGCAGCCGTCCCTGCCCCCAGCCTGGGCTGTGCCCGCGAGACCCCTCCAGTGTCCTTGGCTGCGTCTGGGATGCAGAAGGTGCCCAGAGCAGGACACTGGTGATGGGACTCATGGCAATGCGCCGGCTCCCCCTGAGAGCGCGATGTAGCCCCGCTCTGCCAGTAAATGAATTTATTTTCGCTCAACTTAGCACATGCCTGCAGGAAGCCATGCATTTTTTATGGCTGTTTTAAAATATGGTTAACATGTTCATTAAATGAATAAGATTGCTATTAATTTTGATTTGTCTTGTTTATGGAGACCAGATGTTCATTAACATTTATTTATCTGCTTATTCTGTGGATAAAGCAATTATGCCTAACGTGCTGGGCCCCTGCTGGGGGGCTGCTGCCGTGGCAGCAGCAGGGATGCTGCCGGAGGACACGCTGGTGATGCAGGACATCGTGGGGCACAGTCCCCTGTACCCCCGGGAGCAGGGACAGTCCTTGGGATCCTCATCCAGAGAGAAGGTCAGGTACTGGGGCTAGAAACGTCAGCATCCCCTTTCCCATCGCAGCCTGGCAGGTCCCTGGCCTGGCCCTGCCACCAGGCTGCTGCCGTGGCCGGGAGCTCCCATTGGGCTGGTGGGGCAGGAGTTCTATCTGGGCAGGCTTGGGAAAGGGAAAGAAACCCGGATTTTGAGAAGCCGGGCTCATTTCTGGGGTAAGGAGCGGCAGCCTGCCAGCAGCGGCAGAGCCAGTCCCAGTCCCAGGGTCTGGTTTCTTTTGGGGCTGTGTCACGGTTTCTGGCTGCAGGGCAGAGACCCGGCGTCACGCGGTGGTTTCTGCCTCACTCTCCTGCTTCGGGAGCCAGCGCCGAGCCCAGGCCTCCCGAAGGCTCCCGGCGACAGCAGCGACCGCGGCCCCTGTCCCGCTCCTTCCCCTGAGGTGGGGCCGGCAGCACCGGAGCCGTCCGTGCCCGCGGCCGGCAGCGGGTCACCCGCGGCTCCCAGGGACCTTCCCAGGCGAAGGGCGGCCGGGCCTTCCCCCGCCGCCACCCTCAGCTGCCCCGGGCAGGGGCGGCTCCCGGCAGCGGGCGTCCCCTCAGCAGCGCTGTTCCTCTCCCCTTCCCCACCTCTGCTCCACAGGCTTTAGAGATTAGTTATTTCCCCGTGTGTGACGTGCGGCCGCGGAGGGTCTGGCTGGGTGAGCGAGTGCCTTCGCCACCGCGTTTTGCCGAAGCCGAGCTCCGCTCGGGCGCCCGGCACGACCCGGGGTGTGTGGGAGCGAACCAGGGGCCCACAGCCAAGAAAGCCACAGGGAAGCAGGTCCTTCCAGAACTGGGGGAAGAAAAGAGTGTTTATCATGAACTTTGTGCTTGCTGCACTGTGGGAGAGGGGCTGGCACTGAGCAATGACGATGGTCAGTGGCTAATGACAGTCCCAGAAGCCTAATTTTGATTAATCACGTCTCATCTTCACTTGTGGGAGCAAGCAACAGCTTCCAGTCCCAAATAATCTGATAAACTCTTTAAAATTTAATTTTGAACTGATATGCTCTGATTTTCTACCAGTGTTTCACTGCTGTGGCAGCACTGCCCCCGCCCAGGGGTGCTGGCGGCCGAGCGGGCGCTGGGCTGTGCCGGGGGGGCAGGGACAGCGCAGGCACGGCCCCGAAACGGCTCTGCAGGGAGGGGGCAGCGAGCTGTGATGGGGGGGAGGGTGCATTCAGTGGGACTCTGACACAAGACCATTCCAGTGTGTCCCAAAGGGCTTGGAGGTGCTTGAAGGCCACGGGGGAGTCGGGCTGTCGCCAAGAGAAGCACGGGGGACAGGGCCGTGGGACCCTCCCCACGTGGCTGGGGGCCGCAGCCTTGTGTCGTGCGGAGGGCTCAGCCTTGGGCTCAGCACCTGAAGGGGCCATGCACAACCTTCAACTTTTTAAAATGCCTGGAAGTGGGAGCTCCACATTCCGGGCGCCAACCCCAGCCCCTGTAGCCCCGTCGCTGCAGCGCAGCCTCCGCCGCCACCCCTCCCTCCCTCGCCTGCGTCTACAGAGCCCTGCACAGGACTCGTTTCCCACACAGGTAAAACCAAATGTGGCTGTTTTAATTGTCAAAGGCCTTGCTGGAAATTCTGAAGAGCTCTCTGAGTATCTGGGACGTACCCGGCGGCTGTCTGGGAGGAAACACCCCCAGGGCTGCCCCGCTGGGACGTTCACCGCACAGTGAGGGATACAGCGGGGCTGGGACCCCCGCGCATCTTACCCGATTGAGGTCACGCGGTTAATGTGAAGGTAAATGAGTGTCTGTTTGAATAACATTTCCTTGACAGTATAATCCATGCCCTGCAGCTTCTAATTAGGTGCTGCTCTTTAAATTCATCACCAGGAACAGCAGAGAATTAGTGCACGGCCTGCAGAGGAACTGACAGTTCCTTCTAATGCTTTACCAAATAATGAGATTTCTCCTGCTGAAGAGGGTGAGCTGTTGGATGCTCCCGGTGATTTACCATCAACATCAGCCTTCCCAGGTTCTCCCGTGTGCCCCTTCCTGCCCAGCATGGCTCCAAGGTCCGGCATGGCAGACATGGCACCAGCAGAACAGGGCTCGCCTTCGCCGTGCCACCCAGAGCGCATCGCACCTTCGCCCACCCAGAGCTGGAGCCAGAGGAGCCCCAGCCACCCCGTGTCCTCCCCGGTTCCTCTGCAGCCCCCCCCGAGTGCGAGGTGGGGAGTTTCAGTGAAACTGCCCATCCTTATCATGGTTAATTGGCTGTCGGTGTCTGCATGGCAGCGACAAGCTCTGCAGCCCCCGCAATGGCGGCAGCGACCTGCGGCAGCGACCTGCGGCATCTCACCCGCACCCTCGTCCTGCTGACCTGTCGGCTTCAGCTTCAGATGAAACGCTGCTCACGGCCAGGAGGATGCTAGGATCAGTAAATATACACATAACTAAATGTATGTATGTGAGATGTGTTTACTGCCAAGCCTGTGTGTGGAGCTAAAGCTGCGTTTGGTTTCTGTGATTGACAGTGGTTGATCAGACGGCAGAGGGTGAGGGCTCAACAACCCACCCAGGGCAGCTGGATTATGGGCACAAGCGTCCCCACTCCATCACCCACCATCTGTTCCTCAAACGCCGTCCTAAGGGGAGCCCAGCTCCTGTTAGCCAGCGGCTACGGCTTGTGGGAGAGGCCACGGATAAATGGAAGTGCTCATCATCTCCTGCCCCATCTGCTGGGCCAGCCCCCGATGCTGGGTGAAGGTCGAGGGCTTCCCAGGCACTGCCACCCAGCAGAGGGGTCCAGCAAATCCCTTTTCCAGAGGCCAGGCTGCAGGGTAAGGATAACAGCCCTTGTCGCTCCACTTAGCCCTGTAATTCCAGATATTTAGTGCTGAGGCTGGGCTGAGGGGCGAATACCTGGGATGTGATAATGTTGCTCCCTGCATGGGTGAGGACATGGATTGTGGGCTGTCACCGACAGCTGGCCCCTCGGGCCCCGGCTGCTCCCGGCAGCATCCCGCACCCGGCACCAACCAGCCACAGCATGGATGTGGCCCCTGATGCTGCGTCCCTTGGCAGGCGCAAATGCCCCTGTGGCTGCAGAAAGCATTCGGGGTTGCGGCTGGCCAGCTTTCTGCACGAGACCCTCACGGGCCAGGTGAAGCACCTTGCTGGGTGACTGCATCACTGGCCGAGGGGGGGCTCGCTGCAGTGCTGGATACACCCGGGTCCCTGCCTGGTTACAGGCGTCTCCCCCCTCAGTGCCCCCAAGGTCCCGTCACGCGTGCCTTGCTGCCACAGGCTGCACGTGACCAGAAGGGCCCGTTTCAAATGAAAGCAACACCCCACACCTACCCCTCATGCCGTGCTTTGCTAAGCTGTGAAAAGGGAATTAATGCCTCCCCAACACCCGAGCGCGTGGTGGGGGCTCCACCGCTCGTGGGTTGTGCTGATGGCAGCTGCCACACCAAGTCCCCGGGACCAAGCACAGGCAGGGCCAGCCGTGGTGACTCCACCCCAGCACCGGCACCAGCCACCGTGTGCACCCCCCCCTCGCTTGTTCACCCCGGCATCTTCAGGAGCTTCTGCGCGCTGCCGCACGGTAACACACTCTGTGCAGAAATGAAGCAAACGGCACCTTCCCCTCATGGCAATGGCCACCGGCCCCCTGGGCTGCCAGCACCAGCAGGGCTCTGCGCCTGGGGCTGCAGTGCAGGGGACAGAAACTGCCCACAACCTACTCCCTCTGCGCGGACCATCACCCTGAGCACCACAGACGTGCTTTCCAGGCGAGCACAGCGTGGGCTGCTCTTGGACAGTCTGGTTCCCAAAGCTCTTCCTGGTTGAGGCTGGCGATGGTCGCGCTGGCACTACAGCCCATGCCATGTCCGGCCACGCACCAGCAGCAGCACTAACTCAAATGCGTCATGAGTGAGACAAAGCCATGGGAACACCTGCCTTCCACAAGTCCTTGTACCACTGGACTGGGAGGGGACGTCTCATGTCATGCATCCCTGGGTTCCCGCACCTCCTTATGTTTGCTTGGCCCCACCATGGGCCCTGCACCCAAGGATGGACCCCACACGCCCTGGTGGTGGTGGTGGTGGGGATGGGACAACTGTATTCCCACTCTCTGCTCCCCAAATCAGCCACTGCCCCCATGTTCTGCACCCTCAGCGGNCCCGGGGCTCCCTTCCCCCCCCCCCCGCCCATCCCTCATCAGCACGGGCCTGGCAGGCAACCCCTGACCAGGGACCTTCTTCAGTCACTGTCCTGGCGACACAGAGCTGCCATCACTCGGGATGCAAGAGGCAAACAAGCAGCGACTCCGCACAAAGACACATTTGGGACAACTTTACTTCTGATACCAGAGTGCAGGCTTTCTTTACAGGAACCAAAAAAGAACATTTTTTTAAAAAATGCTTCATTTACTCTTGCTATTTTTTTTTACCATTTCATTTTTTAAAAAAAAAGTTACTCCTGAAAGCCATCACTTGTAATAAAGTTATAAGCCAGTGCACTTTGTTTTTTTCCCTTGTGATGTCTCCTCTGAAGGCAGTGAGTTCTCCCCGCTGCTGCCCTGCGCCAGGGACGGTGTGTCCCTACAGGGCACCATCCCGGGCTCCATCCCGGGCTCCATCCCCCGGCCCGGGCACCGCCAGGGGTCCCGCTGCAGCTCCTGCTTTTCCATGTGGTCCCTGTGCTCTTGGGGCCAGTGGCAGTTCGTCTCCTGGTCGGGTGGAAGGCCATCACGGAGGCGCTGGGCATCGCGTGGTACCTCGCAGAGGGGCTGCCTCAGTCACTTGTAGAGACTCGTGTCGGGATGCGGGCGCTGGTGGGATCCTGCTGCCCCCGTGGAGCAGATGCGCAGCAGGGCCCACCCTCATGGAGCTGCTTCTACAGTGACAGTGTTGAATTTTTTTTTAATTGACTTCATATATTAATTTGCTTTTTGTTGCAGGAGCAGTTTTCAGACTGACTGAAAATTCAGTAGTTCTTTTTTTTATTGAAGAATTGCTCAAGTAAAAGAGGGACCTGAACAATCCTTAGAGTAGAAAGGGGCAGCCTTGCCATGCAAAGAAGAAGATGTTGAATTTTTATTATTATTATCATTATTATTATTATAATGTAGGACCACAGACAGCCTCTCTCTGAAGCAGTCAGGTGCTAACAGTAATATATGGTTGGATTCTTTTTTAGAAGGTCATAAATTAGCAACTTATATCTTTAAAAAAGTCAAATAAATAAATAAATAAATTTTAAAAGTAAGGGGGGGAGGGGAGAGAGAGAGACAGTCACAACATGCAAGAGCTTACAACAGAACAAATAAAAATGGCCAAAGGAAAAGACAAGAAATACAGAAGAAAAGCCCAGGTTCAATTTGGTTTGCAATCAATGCAGTTTGGAAGCATCATTTATAAAGGTATTTCATATACCAAAAAAGGCACCACAGTATCTACAAAGCCAAATCCTCAGGAGAGTTTCTGTGGGGTGGGGGGAGGTAGGAGCCTGGCCAGAGCAGACACGGCTCGGTGCGCAGCACGTCCCCCCCCTTTAAGCTTGTCCATTGCAAATCTGAACTTTTCCATTTTACATTTGGTTTTGCGGTCTCTGTTGGTAAAAACACAAAATAATAGTAATAAAAAAGACAAATGTGAAAAATGGCAAAGGGGATGACATTCTGGCCTTGCAAAGTAACATGTGGGATATTTCTAGGACCAAGTTTAAGACAAGCCGCTGTAACTAAAACTGCACCAGGGCCCCCAGCGTGCACCCCACGCCCCTTCTCTCCCCCGCTGTGGCAGCCCGCACCGCCGGCACCACGCTGGGACAGGGGCAGCTACAGGCAGCTCCGTGCCACCCGGGGACACTGGGACAGCAAGAGCCCCCACCTCCCCATCCACACGCCTTACGCCTCCGCTCTCCACGCACAAATAGAGAAACCTGGTGTCTGCTGGGTGCCCCCGCTGCCCTGGGGGTGCTCCCCTCTGCACAGCGCTAGCTGCAGAGGAATGACTGAACAAAGGAATAGGAAGGAAAAGCCAAAAAAAAAAAAGGAAGAAAGGAAGAAAGGAAGGAAGAAAGGAAGGAAGAAAGGAAGGAAGAAAGGAAGAAAGAAAGAAAGAAAGAAAGGAAGAAAGAAAAAGAAAAGAAATGTTTGAAATCTTGTGTTTGCTAGTACATGAGATTCCTAAAGAACAACTTGTCCTCCTAGTTAACCTTGTCCTGGAATATATACAGGTTATTTGTTGCTGCCACAGCGATGATATTCTCGGAGGGGTGCCAAGCTGTGTGCAGGATCTTTTTGCTAAAGTCCAGACTGTCCACGCTAATTTCATCTTTTCTCCGCTTGCCGCCCACGCAGACCTTGCGGGGCTTGAGGATGGCGCGGGGTTTGCTGTTCTCCCGTGAGGCCTCCAGCGTCACGTCACGCTTGGTGTTTCGGTCAAACATGCGGAAGAAGTTGTTGTAGGAGCCGGTCATGATGACGCTGAGAGGAGGGAGGAAGGACGGGTCACCCCAGCCCCACTGCCCTCCCGGTTGTGACACCCTGGACCTGCCCGGATGCGGGGCACAACCGGGACACCAGGCGCAGTCCCATGCCAAAAGGCTCAGGCTCAGCCAGTGAAACTATGTCCCCGTGTCCCCATGTCGCCCTCCCTAACCCAGGGAATGTGCACAGGGCAAGCAGCTCCTCTCAGGATAACAACTCGTACGGAGATCAGCCTTTATGGCAAAGATTTAGCTGACCTCAAGTGAATTATTTTCACACCTTTTTAGAGCTAAACTGCATCATGACTCGAGGCAGACTGAGTATCCAGAGGCATAATGAGATTTGGATTAGATTTGGAATTTGGGCTGCAGGCCCAGTTGTGCCTTGTTATCTCCCTCTGATACTTCAGACAGAAAAATGTGGGAACCCCACCAGGTCAACTGGTCTTCCCTGCTTTCTGCCACCTGGTTTGGTATGATTCACGCGTGGGTAGTTGTCACCCCCAGGTTTTGGCAGTCTGGAGCCAAATGCATCACACCCTGCTCCGGGTGTGGGTGAGATGGAGACAGGAACCGAATCCATCCCAGGGAGAGACGGGTCCCCATCAGACGCCTTCAGCAGCGCCCGGCTCTGGGGCTGCGGGTTCAGGTGAGCCCTGAGGCACCCACAGGAAAACCTGCCAGACCCCACACCCAGCCGACGCGGGGAAGGGACGGCGCAGGGATGCGGGAGCCACCTGCCTGTCCCAAAGCATGCACCCTCCGGGCCGACCGCAGCACCTGCAGGGCTGGGTGCCGGGCTGCCGCTGCACCGCTCACCTGTCCGACCCATTCCAGACACACTCGAACTTGTCGAAGATGCAGTCATTCTCGTAGAGTGAGCAGAGCTTGCTCCGCAGGTAGTCGTGAACCTGCCGTCAGAGAGGGACAGGGCGTGAGGCCCCCACACTGGCCAGCACAGCCCAGTGGCCAGCAAACTCCAGCCTGGTGCTCGCCGGGGGCTGACGGACCCGGCCCAGCCCAGCACTCGCCCCAGTCGAGCCAGGCAGCCTTGGGCATGGTGTGAGAAGCACCACCGGCACCGCCGCACGTGGGGCTCAGGCAGTGCCGGGGCATGTCCCCGGGCAGAGGGTGGCAAGGGGGGTCTCTGCCCTCAGAGCCGCCAGCACCTGCACACCCCCTCCTCACCCACACCCGACCCAGGGATGTGGGTTACAACTCACCAGCCACTTGAGCCCATATTTAACAGTTCTTTGCTTTCCATGATTTAATGGCACGACGCTCCCACCCATCAGGATTGTCCCTGTCCCTTCTGCTGCCAGCCCAGGAGCATGGCTCGGGCAGGAGCACAGCGGGTGCCCGATCGCTGTGGGTGCCCAAACGCGCCACGCTCACCTGGTAGGTCTCAATGGGCCGGTTCTCCATGTTCAGGTCCCACACTTTGACAGTGAGATAGTCCCGGGTCATGATGTACCTCCCACTGTGGCTGAATTTGACATCAGAGATTGAGGAGATGATCTCAGAAAAAAATGACCGGTTACTTGGGTCTTCAGGCTCTTCAAAAACTGCAGAACAGGAAAGGACAAGCCCTGGCGTCAGTCACGGCAGGAGCTCCCTGTCCCGCCACAGCACCATAGGATGCCCCTGGGCGGGCAGCGGGCACCTCTGCAGCCAGGGGCTCCGGTTTGTTTGTGGAGCCCTACAGGCACCGAGCCGCATCCCAGGGCAGCTGCTCCTGCTGTCTGAGTCCTCTCCGGACCCAGTGCCACCGCCCCGCTCCGCCGAGCAGAGGCACCCGCGTCCCCAGGACGTCACTGCAGCCAGCCGGGCCACCGCTCCCCACTCCAGGGGGGTGAAGAACAAGCCTCTTGTGCCACCCTGAGCTCATTTAGCAAAGCAGAGAACCTCTTTGCCTTTGAGCACTCTCCTGTCTTCATCCGAAAGCAAGATTTCCACTTGGTGAATCATTCACTTCTAACAGGGCAGGTGACACTGATCCCAGAGAGGGACCTGGGTGACATTCATGGCCCCAGCTCAGGGACGTCGTCGTAGAAGTAGAAAACGTTAAATTGCAGATCAACTGTCAAACAGAAAAGGCCTCAGAGAATGAATCCAGAGCTAAGGCAGCACCAAGACGAGTCAGCAAGGGTGAGACGTCTCGGTATGAGCAGCTGGAACAGCTCTCTGACGCCAGGTACCACATACCCCCGCCGGGATGCAGGGACTGTTTCCCTGCTACGGCCTCACATCCATGCTGCTCCCTCCTCAGGCGAGTCCCCGTCCTCCGCATCCTGCCCGAGCAGCAGTGCAGAGAGGGTCGTCCATCCCCTCGTGCCCCCGGGGGACCGCGGGCCGCAGCGATGAGCTGGGGCAGGGATGGAACACCAGCCCCAGCCCAGCGGGAGAGCGAGGGGGTCCCATGCAGCACCTCCTCTGTGCCCAGGAACTTGAGCAGAAGGTGAGAAGGCAGGGTCCAGCCGTGCATCAAGTCCAGTGCAGGGCCCAGCCGTGCACAAGAGTCCAGTGCAGGATCGGGTCCCGTAGGCAGACCAGTGCAGAGGAGCCATTGACTTTTTAAAACTCAGAGCAGCTAAGAGGTGAAGTCTGGTAGGGGCTAACTGCATTTTCCCCGTGCCAGTCTCCTCGCCTGCTGTACCAGGGCTCTGATACCAGGAAGCAAAAACCAGCCCTACCAACGCAGAGAGCAATCAGTCAAACACCACTTCTGGAGACGACGTCCCTGAGCTGGGGCCATGAATGTCACCCAGGTCCCTCTCTGGGATCAGTGTCACCTGCCCTGTTAGAAGTGAATGATTCACCAAGTGGAAATCTTGCTTTCGGATGAAGACAGGAGAGTGCTCAAAGGCAAAGAGGTTCTCTGCTTTGCTAAATGAGCTCAGGGTGGCACAAGAGGCTTGTTCTTCACCCCCCTGGAGATTCTGCAAAACCAGCAAGTTAATTCCTAGCTTGAGGTCCTGCCAGGCCTATTATTCTGTGCAGTAGGACACCGTTAGCTCCTGCAAGGGGTGGGAGGAAGGAGATGATTAGCTTCTGGGGGCAACACAATCGGCTCACTCTGCTCCAGCTGAAACCTGGACAATGAGAGCTCAGCTCGGCTTGGCTCGGCTCAGCTCGCCCCGCGGAGTCCCAGGGCTGGCTTTGTCTGCACAAAGCAGTGGGTTTTCTAACAGGGAATCAGATTGCTGTGCTCTACTTACGTAGCCTTTTTCCTCTATAAAAGGCTTAGCTGAAAAAATAGGTAAAGTGAACATGCTGTTATCAGGAACAGGGGAGAGAATGCGTTTTGCTGGAGCCTGGTCTGGCTTTGCAGAGTCGGCACTCTCTGTTTCACCCCTGTCTGTGCCACTGACATGTGGCTGCCTGAAATACGTAGCTGAGCCTTTCCTCCAAGCTGGCACAGGTGATTTCCAGGGATGAGGCCAAGCCTCTCCTGCCATTTGGAGGACACCTGCTAGCCATGCGTCTGGGTCCCCGACCAGAAAGGGCAGACCATCCCCCAGGGGATGTGGGTGCCTCAGGGCAGGGCAGGCAGTGGCTGTGGGGTAGCCCTCTGCTCAGCCACAGCCCACTGCAGCCCACGGCAGCGCTGGGAGCGCCTCCCAAACCCACAGATCTCGGTGAAAGTGCAGATGTGGCTGGTTTACCCCTGTACTCCCCTCTCTTTGGAAAGACACAGCTAGCAGAGCCCAGCTCCCCTCTCCCTCCTTCACCTTCTCCTTCTCCTCCTCTTTTGTGCATCTTGAGTTTCAGGTTGCCCCATATGACCAGCTGCATTAAGCAACTTGCCAGATAGAAGAACTTTGGATCAATCAACCCAAGCTCTGCTTGAGCAGATGAGTGCTACATGGTAGTTATTCCCTGCTGAGCTTTTGGGGTGCTCCTGGGACCGGCCACCAGCAGGCGTGCTGTGGGTTTAACTGTTGGCTGTGTTTCAGCACGGGTCTGTACTACCCTGTACGAGCTGAACCTCTGACAGTGCACCGGCACGGGCAAAGCCGCGTCGCCGTCTCTGCTGGGCTCTGGCTCACGCATGCTGCCACCTGCACCGCACGCTTCCACGCGCACCCCGCACGGTGCCCACGGTCGGGGAGAGAAGGGGGCGCTGGCCCTGGGGGCTGCATGCCCCTCACGTGCACAAGGTAGCCTGTCTGGCCCATGCACTAAAAGTGATAGAGCCACTTAGCACACAAGCCCGGGGCCAGGTCTCTGACCCCCCTGGACTTCAGCCGAGGCTCCAGCTAATCCAGTAATAAACAGGGTTCCCGTGGAAACTGAGAAGCACAGCGGAGCAGTGCTTGCACAGGCAAACACATCAACCCTCTGCTGCTTCTCTTCCTTCGGTCAAAACTCCACCGACAGTTCACCTAAGGACAAAATTAATCACTATCATCACTGAGGAAAAGCTAAGCCAGCACAAGCAGAGAACTCAGCTTTGCTTCATGTTGGAAAAATGAGCTCTCCAACCTGCTTCCAGCCCAGAGGTGCAGCAACCATGGGCTAAGGAGCAGAAATTACTTGTCTAGTGCCAGCTTCCCCCATGAACTTGAGTGATTCTCTTTTCTGCCTCATTCTTCCTATCTGTAGCGCGGCAACAAAACGTGTTCCTCTTCCTCGCAGATGAGGTACAGATTAACACAGCGCTTTTGGCAGATCTGAGCACTGACACGGGCCCTGGCAGCCCCCAGGCAGGACGGGGGGAAGCTGCTGCCTGTGGGGTGGGTGGACCCTGCTGTCCCCAGACCCTGCCAGCACTGTCCCCTCGGCTACCAGGGTCTCAGCCCAGGGTGGGAAGCGGGCAGGCCGGCAGCCCCCGGCGGCGGAGCAGCCTGAGACCCCCGCACGTGGCTAGGCAGGGGCTCGGGGTAGCTATTTTTGCTTCCCGGCTGAAGGCTTTTGTGGGGCTTTGCTCCTGCTGCAGAAGCGGATCTGGGCTGCTGAGCTCATGGAAAGGATTTCTGAGCACTAATTCTCTGTTACACAACAAGCCTATTTTCCTCTGACTCTCGCAGCAGCTGCCGTCCCCGCGCCGGCCCGCTCTGCCAGCCCTCCTTCCCCGGCAGCTTCATCACACCCTCTCTCTGGGGACGCAGGACAAACCAACCCCCAGCTGGCCAAGAAGGGCTCGGGGGTGGCCCTGCGGCTCAGGACACTGCCAGCCCTTCCACCAGGCGCTTGGAAAGCCGCCGCGATGCAGAGTGTGGCTGGGCCTTCCTCCTCTTCCCTGGGGTGTCCCCAAAAGGCAGCAGAACCTGCCCAAATACAAGGCGGGGGCTTGCTTTAGAAACACCTCCGCAGTACTGGCTGGTAGAAATCTGTAAGCTATTGGTTACCTTATCAAAGCAGCTTTGTTTCTAACCAAAGCTGAAACTGTTTTCAGCAAAGAATAAACGTTTGGTACTGTCGCTGTAACGCAGACAGTGGGGAAAAGACAAGAAGGGAAAGGTCTTCCTCTGGGAAACGGGCTGTATTTTGAGACTTCTGTTTCAAGAGCTTGGTAGTTACGATCACAGGCCACTCCTTAAAAAAAAAGTGGAAAGCCCAAGGCATTTGCTATGGGGAAGTAACTGTAGTAACCCCCAAGATTGTTTTTCCTCGCTTTCCCATATGCTTTTGAGAGCAGGATTGCTTCTGTTGGTGCTCCAGGAATCCTCATCTCCCCTTTAGCTTCCAGTGGCTCTTCAGACAACACCCCCCATTTCTTTGTGCATCCCCTGGCAGGACCAGTGCCCCTCTCAGTGCTGTAGCTCATGGCTCTGCATCCCTGTGGAGCGGGCATTCCTATGTGGAAGCTGATGCTCTCTTTCAGGCCAGCTCCGTGGCTGGAGGAACACGCACGGTGTCACAGATCGCAGGAGCCGCAATTAAAATGCACAAACAGAATTTAACAAGAGAAGCACACAAGTAAAAGCTGGCCCCAAGCAGCACACTGCATCTATCTAAATAAACATGACTGGGATGTGCAGTGCTATCTTCTGCATTTTTATTAAATATTGACAGTTATTAAATGTCTCCGTTGGAGGATTCGCCTCCAAAAGCCAATGTTGCTTTTCATTTTGAACTTTGATGAACTGTCTCAATTTCCACTCACACATCTGCTGAACTGCAATTGACTGAGGCTGATGCTTCTGAGGGATGGAGGGAAATCAATAAGGAAATGTCACGGGAGAGGTCAAACCCAGCTGGGATTCACTGCTGACCGGTGTGCATGCCGAGGTACCCAAACAAAGGGGATGCCAGGGGGGGCTTCTGCCGCCAAAGTGTCAGGAAAATGAATTTTGTTGGCTCCTTAATCTTATTCTGATCCTCAGCTGGCAGCTGTCACCGTAGGACTGTGAGACAGTCAGGAAATACAAGAACAGAAAGGTATGTTTTGCTCAGGATTTGGGAAAACCACCATTTGATATTTCCGAATCTCCAGACAGTGATTTAAGCCTTCCTCTCCATCCATTTTACTCCAGTTTAAAACCAGGTATCAGACTGCAACCGCAGCTCAAGACCGCAAAAGCAGTAGTTGGTGTGTAATTCCCTATTGCCTCTAGGAAACCTAAAGCTGAAATACCTGAGTGCTCTCTGGACAAAGATTATCAGCCCTGGGCTCCAGTAACTTGTGCTCTCTTTGTGCATGTTGTTCTTGTAACATGATCACAGTTTAAGTATTGAAAATCTCCTTAATTTCCCACAAGATACTGGCCATTTTCTGAAGAAAACTCAAGAACAGGAGACACAGGGGTTTTAGCCACCTCGTCACACAGCACAGCGGCCCTTGCTTCTGCCGCATTTCTCTGTCTTTAAGGCAGACACCAAACTGTCCTCAGCACAGCACAGAGTTCTAGGAACTGCGAGGGCACAAAGAACAGCAACAGGTATTTACCAGCCCTCCCATAAATGCCATAGGTGTTTGTGCCAGTACTTTACCAATAAAGAGACTATTTCCAGTAACAAGCCCCTGGCAGGTACAGGCGGAGCAGGAGCCACACTTTGCTGGCTGCCTCAGCAGCAGCTCGCTCATCCCATCAGCCGGGGAGGACCAGGACAGGCTCTCCACCTGCCCAACTTACTCCAGGTTTTGAGGGGGTGTTTCTGCACATCCTGACCCCTGAGACATCGACCACAGTCGACAACAGGACAGGAGGTGATTTGGACAGATGGCCTGAAGAAACACAGCACTCCTTGTCTCCCGGCATGGACAGTCCTGTAGCTGCTGCGCACCAACATCCAGCGACCCCTCAGACCCAGAGACCACCCTGGGCCTTTAACGAGCTCTCCAGAGGGTGCGAGGCCGGGGGCCTTTTGGGGCCAGGCAGGACTGAGGGCAGGTGGCCATGGCATTGCCGAGGGGCCAGCAGGACCACAGCCCGGCACACCGGAGGGAGGATGGGGCCAGGTGGCAGGGGAGACCTGTGCCCAGGTGAGTCTCTGCACTCCCTTTTTTGGGCTCTTTTAAACCAAAGGGGACCCTGTCCCGGCTGTGGGCTGTACTCACACTTGGCGTGGCGGTCACAGAGGGCGGAGGTGCGCATGTCGCACAGCCGGATGGTGCCTTTGCTGCTGCTGTAGACGAAGGTGTTGCAGTGGTGCGGGTGGAACTCAGCAGCTGTGATCACCTCCGTCAGCTCCTCCATGTTGGCCGGTTTGATGTCCACGATGTCTGCCAGGGCGAGTCAAGGAGCCCCCCACAGCCCAGCGCAGACCCTGCTCCTCCCGCAGCCCCTCCTGCTGATGTCTCCAGCTCCCGGGCTTCTCCTCGCCCCGTGCAAACAGGTGTTCCCGGGAAAGCAGCACCGTCCCAGGGCAGCACTGTAGCGCCGAGCTGGGACCAGCCAGTGCCAGAACTGGCAACATCCATCACGTTTTCCATTCAGGCGGGGACTGCAGCTCCGGTACCACAGCCTGGAGCCACCCTGAGCAGCACAAGACTTGACTGTGCCCATTCCCCAGGCCAGAGTGAATGTCTTCCATTGCAGAGACCCTGGTGGGGGTGGTCCCGTGGCTCAGCCAAACACAGCCACACCAGGGACACCCCAGGAAGGGGCTCCACAGCACCAACACACCAGCAAGTCAGTGGGATGGGACATCCAAGTGGACATTTCCCTGGCGGTGACACTTCTCCATCAGTTCTTAGCAAGTGTTTTGGGTGCTGCACTTGCACCTTGGCCAAACTCCTTTGGGCCACCTGAACTTCCTGAGGTTTTACCCCAGTTCAGCACTCCTCACCTTCTTTCCCCAAATCCAACACACATTGCAGCTCTGCTCAATAGTGCCTGCTTCGAGCCCCCACCAGCCACATGCCTGTGACTGCTGAAATCCTCTTCAGCTGCCTAAATCTGCCACGTGCCCTGGGGATTTCTCAGAAGAAATCACCATATAAATACCACCAATGATTAGTGCCCCATTGCTATTATTTCTGATGCGGCTGTTACAAGGGTGACTGGCACAATCTCATTTGTATGACCGTGACTGGCAGCCTGTCACCTCGCTGCAGGGTATAATGGAAACCACACGATTAATATTTCCTCTCTCCCTCTTCCCCAAGGCATCTGTCTTCTCTGTCACCCGCAGAACCCCCCTCCCTCCTGCCAGCCCCACGCAGACCCTGCAGGCACATTCGAAAACGTGTCACCCACACGGGGAGGCAGCAGCGGTGACGATGCCAGCTGAGCCCTGCACCGCAGGGGGAGCGGCTTGGTCTGATGGCTGAATGTGCCCACCGGAGACAGCCCAGCGTCCCACCGACATCCTGACTCTGCATGGTCAGAGATGAGAGGGACGCGCCTTGGTAATGGCACCCAGGGACAGGATTTCAGGTGTTCTGCAGTCGGCGGCACCATTTCATGTTCCTGAGCCCCTGTGAGCCCCTGCCAGAGGGTGAAGCTCCTGCACTGAGGAACCGTGATGGGGGAGCAGGGATGCGGCCAGGCAGGATGCTGGGCAGACATCACAGCAGACAGGGGCAGGGTCTACTGCTTCCTGCAGAGGTGGACCTCACAGTTCCCCCCTCTGCTGCTCACCTTCACCAGGGACCTGTCTTCCATCCAGCCTTCTCGTTCTCCCACCCACGCGTGCCCGCGTCAGGGCTCCCAGGGCTGTCACACCCCACTTGCCAGCCCAGGTACTTCCCTTATTCCTGCTCTGGGACCGCCCCAGGGGCCGTGGGGTGGCAAGCACCAAAGGATACTAAAACTTTGATTTGTGATTTCAAAGTTCCACAGGTTTATCCTCAGGTCGTCCGCCGACATGTAGGTCTCGTAGTCGCTGTTGACGGAGATGGAGTTGATGTGGTAGGTGTGAGCATTGGCAAACACCCGCCGGGGGGTGGCCTCCACCATCAGGTCCATGGGCCGGAGCACAGGTACCTGCGGGACAGAAGCCGAGTGTCAGCACCCAGGGACAGGGTCTGGCCGTCCCACCCAACCCACGCCAGCACCCAGCTCCGGGGGATACCCCCAGGGCCACAGCGGGCGCCCGCAGAGCACCAGCTGCCAGCGCTACAACCCACCCATCTCTTAACGCTCTCACCAAGGAAACCTTCCTAAGTGCATGAACAGAGGGACAAGCAGACACGAAAGCCTTTTACTTTTGAAAGAGGCAGCAGTACAGTTAGATTGCTGTGAGGCAGCCAGAGCCCAGTAAACCAGGCTCGGTCTCTGCTGCAGCAACCCCTCCTTCTTCGAAAAAACCCCAAACAAACCACTTCTGCCTTATTTTGTCACTGTTAACCAGAATCTGAAATCCCTGGAGTATTTCTAACAGAAATACGTTTCTTGAGGAAGCCAGTCAGCACAGATTTTACTTTTAACTTTTTTGCATTGTTTCACAGTGAAGTGACGGTGGTAAGAGATGAGAAGAGACAGGGAAAGGGATCACATAGGGCAGGGACAGATGGAGGGACTAGAAACAGAGATATACACGTTTGCCTTTGGATTAATAAGCATAACTCATGTAAACATCGGGGGATGGAGGAATACGGTAAGAACAGCATATGCAAGGAGCAGTGGAAGTAATAACTTCAGACCTAACGCTCTTAAGGCAACTTAATACACTAGAAAGGTGTCAGTCCTGCACTCCCGTTTGCCAGTGAGCTATTCCCGCAAGCTACTTCATTACTGTGTATATTATCTGTGCAATGCCCAAAGAGATTTCCCATGGCTGCAGAGGTGGGGACGGGAGTGTGACAGCCAGCTCGAGTGACAGTGGAGCACAGGGACTGCCAGCTCAGAGCCTGAGCTTAATGTGACGAGCCTGCCTGCTAATTCAGCCTGACACAGCCAATGATGCATCGTTTGCTGCTGAAGGACTCTGCTCAGCCATCTGGGGACGGAGGCTCGCGTTTTGCTCAGGGATTACAGGAGCCAGGCTGTCACTCAGACCATCGGAAACATGACGGTTGTGCACAGGGAAAGGGTTCAATGGTTACACCATGCCTCAGCGGGCAAAAAATAAGTTCAGCAAAAGCTTCAGCAGAGGGTTTCACACAGCAAGGTGATGTTGTGTGGCCTGACCACAGTGCGAGGTCACGCCACAGGCCAGTCCGGCGTGCAGAGCCTGGGGCTGAGCCATCTGCCACTGCCAGCACCCGGCACAACGCCCTGCCCGCTTCTTATGGGCAGCTACTCACAGCCACAGAGCTGAGAGAAACTCTTCAGCCAAGAAAATTATCCACATGTACCTCAGAGCCAAATCCTGGAGAGGTTTTTATGTCTGGAACTTGGTCTAGCACCAGGTAAAACCCCACGAGAGGAACAAACCTGGTCATCCCTGAGTATTTTGTTAAGGCAGCATTTTTTATCAGGTATGGTGGCAAGGATCTGCACTGGAATATAGAAAAGCAAGTGTCCATGCCCCTTCTCACCATGTGCTGACAGCTGTTGCTTAAGAGTATCAACAATAAGTGTTTAAACCTGAAGGCACTGATGTTTTGAGGCAGGAGCAGCCGGGAACGCGCTGGGAGCACACACAGGCTCGGGGATTTCGTCCCTCAGCAGCAGAACCCTGCAGGGGAAGCACTTTCCCATCTCAGGGCAGCCAAGGGGAGCGGCTGCCCAGCGCAGGATGGCCCCAGCCTGTGTTTAATCTCTTCTCCACCAAAGCCCACCCTGAATCTGGCTGGGAATGCCACCACCATGAGGGAGGCCAACACAAGTCCACGCCAGTGGCCAGAGCCTGGTGCCAGCACTGATGCGTGCTCACCGACACGGGAATGCCAGGCAGAGAAGAACCCTCTGCATCCCTCATCCCCACTGCTCCCTCTTGCCTTGTGTGCTGCCTGGTCCCCAGCACTGTGACCCCCCACCCTGGAGCCCCTTCCAGTGGCCGGCGGACGCCTGCGTTACATTCCTGCTTATCATGCAGCAATGGAAAGGACAGGGTGCCTGAGGGAAGAGCCCGCAGCCACCCTGTCCCCAGCCCAGCAGGGCAGGCAGGGCAGCACCGGTCAGTGACAGCGAAGAGAAACTCCTAATGAACAGGGAAATGTGACAAAAACTGAAACTTGGTCTTTTTTTTTTTTTTTTGAAGCACATGGAGTCCGAGGCAATGTCTGCCCAAACCACCCAGCTGTCCCCAGCATTGCCATGGCAATCCTCAACGGCACAGAGACCTCCTCAGTGCATCCCTCCTTCAATTACAGAGCCAACCTGCGGGGCAAGTGCTGGTATTATATATACCCATTATTAAAGGGTAATTCAGTGTAACAAACCGCATCAAGTACATAGAAAGCCTGTCAAATAAAATAAACCACTAATAAATTAAATTAGCTTCTGTTTTAAGGAAGGGGGGGAATGCCAGTCATTTTTCATCTAAAACAAAATATGTCTTAATTTTTCTCCCTGCCTTTAGCAGGCACCCCCTGCAAAAGAGCCAGTCCCACCCATTCAAAGCACACATGACACTCCATTCTTCTCTTCTTGTCTGGCGAAGGCTTCCCCTTTCCAGAGTTAATGAGGCACTAATCCTCCCTTGAGCTGTAAAATTCATTTTCTTCATGGTTGGGTGTGGAAGGAGCCAGCGCGCCTTGGCCCCGTCCCACCACCAGTGCTGCATGTCCCCCTGCCACCTCCAGCCCCCGAGCAAAGCACCACAGTGCGGGTAACGGCACGTCAGTCATCGCTACTTTGCCCCCGGCTCCCCTTTCATTGTCTGTCATGTCGACTGTCACCAAGCGCTCCCTGCTCCCAAAGGAAAAGCTTCGTGTGGCAGAGCTTCTCCTGGTCATTTAACGCGCTGATTGCCCCGATGGCCAAGGCCTAAAGACATGCAGAGATTTCTCAGGAAAACCTCATCCTCTGTCCAGAGGTGCTGTAAAGCATGCGGTGTTTTCCAAACACAAGCCAATATGCAGGGGAAATAGAGTAAGGCCTCAGCTCCCCGGGAGCCATGGTCACATAACCTGCCACAAGCACAAGTCCAGCGAGTGCCGCGTCTGAGCCACCCGTTACCGGGGGTCTGACTTGGTGACACGAAGCCCCCAGCACAGTGAAATGGGAATCAACTGCCTACACGCAAGGGAAAGTGCTGCTGGGAAGCTTCATGGGACGTGCTAGAAGCCAAAAATTCCCACGGGCTGTGACGATGACAGGGCAGGGAGAGCCCAGCACCAACACGCGAAGCTGCGATGCTGCCTCTGCCCCGGCGAGCTGCTGCAGCCGCCCAGCACTGCCCTGCCGTGGGTCTGGCGCCCGCCCCCGCACTGACTGCTGGCCAGGGCAGACGGGGCAGAGGGCCACTGCAGACGTGCAGCGCTGGGACCACGCACCCGCTTCTGGGAAACGGAGAAGGAGATTTTGCTGCCAGTCACCTCCATGGAAATCCCCTCAGCACAATGGAGCCACACTAGACTTGTGCTGAGATCCAAATCTGACCCAGAGTAGTAGCTGTTAAAAAAGAAAACCAATAAATAACCCATTTAGGTGTCTATCCGGTCCCGACTCCATCAGGGGTTACCAAGCCTCAGCACCAAGGGCAGCCAAAGCTCGGCCATCGCCTGCCACATGCAGTGGGATGGGCAGCAGGTCAGCGCGGCAATGCCCACGGCCGAGCAGCTCCCAGCGCCCGGCGTGCTCAGCTGCGCTGGCATGTAACCAGCGCTGCTGTACCCAGCACTGCCATCCTCTCTCCTGCACCCACAGCAGGACAGACTGCCCTCTTGATGCGAGCCAAGCGGCGGCGGTGCCAGGCACAGCCCGTTCCCACCAGCCCAGCCGCGCCTGCAACAGCACTGGTGCCGCAGCCCCAGCGAGCTGGCAGGATTTGGCCAAGTGGGATTAGTCACAGCCAGAGCCCAGATTAACCACAGCCTTGGGTTTGCAGGAAGGAAAACATAATCCAGTTCCTGGCAAATAGGAGAGCAGAGCGAACTGCGCGGGGATAAATCCAGCAACGTTCTGTGCCTGCTCCAGCAGCTGAGCTCCTCTGAACGCGCTCCCTGATGTTTACTGCTCACCTGCAAAAGGCATATTCTGTAACTGGCCAATGCTGCCTGCAGATTAACATTTTGTAGACAAAACGTGCATCAAACACTACTTTCATGGCAGACTGACAATTCCATGCTCTTCAGGATTTCGTCTTATTGGACCTTCCCCATGAAGTGTGGAAGGTACCTTCCCATGGGAGCATAAACTATTTCATTACCAGCCCATGTAGCTGATAGAGCTTCTGGTTTCATCTCTTTTCCCCAGACGTTTCCCTCCTCCCTGCGTAGCATCACACTAACACCACTGCTTCTGTCGCCTGCTACTGAGCCCTTTTTCATACAATGAAATACAGGCATAGACTTCATGCTAACCGAAGATTCATCTCCACACCTGCAGGTCCAAAAGGTGCAGGCTGCCCCAAAAGGGTCTGGGTCCCAGCTGGGGGGCCAGGAGAAGGGGAAGGACCACGGACCCCAGGTCCGCAGGGAGGCTGGTGGGAGCCTGTGCTGCCCAGCAGAGCCGCCAGCCAGAGCCGTGTCTAGCTGCTCAACGACCACTGGCACCCCGCAGGGCTCCAGCATTGGGGGTGACCCACAGAAAGGCGTCACACCGTACCCGGCTGTGTGCCAAGACCCCAGCGCACCATCGGAGCAGGGACGGTCCCTGCCCTGCCTGCCCCACGCCTGCTCCTGTAGCCCCCAGCCCCACGGCTGGGCAGAAGCAGGGCTGTCATCCATCTGTCCACACTCGGACGCCCCGGCAGAGGCCAACGGGAGCCATTTGTGGCAGCGGGTCCCACACGCAACGGGGATGAGTCGCAGGAGTGTCTGCAGGGCTCCGCTCCATTGGCACCGAGGTGCGAGTTCAAGGCCTGAAGTTAGTCCATGCGGGCCAACGGTTGGGGCCACCAACACAAACAGCCCTCCCCAAAACAGGGCCAGTTCAAGGCTTTTTGGTGCAGAGCTGAACATTGACTGCAAGTGTCTTTCCACATACAGCCCAAATCATCCCAGATTTCCCATTCTTTGCATATTTTTATAGCATGATAGGATTTTTTTTTCATTTGTAACTGAGAATTTGTCCTAGTTCAGCTATTACACTCCAAGATTAATTTCACCATCTGTACCTAAACTCTGAAATAAGTTTGCAGATATCTCAAAGAACAAACAGAACATTTTTCTTATTTGAAGTTAAAAATCCTGAACTCTTCATGCCAATCTCATAAGAATTACATTACCCTTAAAGATATTTGAAAAGACATTTTTAAACTTTCTTCCGCTGAAAAAGAGCCAGCATCTGTAAAGTCCCACCTAGCAGTTTACAACTTTCCTGCTTTTCCAGGGAGAAGTGTGTAGAAGCACAGCCATATTACCAAACACAAATTCAAAGCAATCCAGACCTGTTTGATAATTCTGCCCGCACGTTGTTTTTACAGTACGTCTAGACACAGATACCAGCAGAGTAATTGCTGTGGAAAAAGAGAGATCAAAAAAATATTTGAAAGGTCATTTCTGGTCATCAGCATTTCAAGGCGAGTTTACAGATACTAAAAGGATGAATAATGAGTTACCATCAGAAAAGAAAGAATTCAGCTCATGACCTGTGAAAAACAAAAAAATGAGAAAAGCAGCAGCAAAACAGGCTCCTTCATTTCTTTTCAAGTCCCCGCGGAGTGATGCCGGCAGAGGTGCAGGCAGCGCAGGCTGACGGGGTGTCGGGGCTGCCCCCGCGCCACAGACTGGCTGCGGCCAGCGCCGCGTCCCCGTACTCTGCCGAGCCCTCCCACACCCCACGGCCGTGGCACAAGGGGCTGCACTGCCCAGCACGGCAGAACCACTGTCCTTGAGCCCCGTGGTCTGGCCATGCCCCCGCCAGCCCCAGCCAAGACCTTCTATCCTCCTGCGGGGTGTTGATTTAGGAGTGAGAACACCCAAGCGCCTCCAGCCAGCAAACCCCACTGTCCCCAGCACCGCCCAGAGCAGCAGCATCCCCAGAGGCGGCACTGCTCGGGCAGAGGGGCCAGGCTGCCAGCCGAGCATGCAAATGCTATGCACTGAGCTGCTGTAGAGCAATGTAAGCCACTAATGAAAATGAGAAAAATCCTTTTTTTTTTTTAATTTCTGTGGCAATGTTTTGATGGTGATCATTTGAAATTGATTAGTTCTGCCATGTGCACTTTATAGCCAAAAAAAAGCCTGATGTTTCACATTACTTTGTCATTTAAATGATAATGTTACGGAGAATGCATACAAGGGAAAGACAGACAAATCTCCTTGCCTGGGCAGAAATGCAGCAGTGCAGCACTCCCTCTCCGCAGCAACCCCCATCCCCTTCCCTCTCCCGTCACACAGCCCCGCTTGGGGGCTGCCCACAGCTGCACCGGCTGCAGCAGGAACCCAGCACAGCCTCCCCAGGAGCCAAGAAATCTGAATGCTTACACAAAATGGGAGATACAAACCAGAATTTATGATGGATTTTGCTGGAACTGAGAGAGTCAAGTGTCAGCTCTTAATCAGAGTGAGCTTTGTGAGAGCTACAGACACCAAGGACCGGGCACATCGATGCACTTGCTCCTGACACCCACATCGCACTTGGCCTGGGAGGGTCATTCCTCACCCAGGATGTGTCCAGGGGAGACCACAGAAAACCACCCTCCATACCACAGCAATCTCCTGAGCCATCCACAGCCTGGGTGAGACAGGACCCTGCTGCCCCTGGAACTGGTCCCTGTGCTCGTTAGTGCGCACCAGCCAATTTGCGGGGCGCTTCCTGACCTACCAGTGCTTTAAAGCGCTGGGGGCAGAGATCAGCTGCCGGGGCAGGGCAGTTGTTCCTCACTGGTGTCTGAGCTGGTTTCCCTGGGAGAGGAGGGGAGGTGGCAGCAGCCCCTCCTGCGAGCCCCTGCCAGCCCCAGGGAGCCCTGGCTGATGTAGCTCAGGAGCAGGGAATCCGTGGAGACAGAAATCCCAGCCTGGCTCAAGAATGGACGGCGGCCCAACATGAGAACATCCTTCAGCAGCGGCCCCGACTCGGCATGTCGGGGAGGCAGGAGTGCATCCCTGTGGCGCTTGGAGCCCTGACACCACGGGCCAAGGCAGCGCCAGCAGCACAGCCGGCTGCTGTGGCTTCTCTTCAGACAAACAACATGAAGATCAGTCCCTCTCTATGGAGAAGGGAGGCCCAGGAGCCATCTCTCCCTGACACGTTCCCCTAGTTTTGCTCATCAGAAGCAGAGTCAGCCTCCAGCCATTCACAGCACCCGGGTCCACAGCCTACGGTAGGGATGGCACCAGCGGGAGGATGCACACCCGTGTTTCACCAGTCTGACTGGCACTGTGCACCATCAAAGCAAACACATCCTCTGTTTTAAAAGATTTAAGCCCTGGATATTACTTGTGTTAATTATTTCTTGCACACATCCCTCAGCATAGGTATGGCCTTACACTGAGCAGCACTCAAGAGCTCACAGAGGCTGTTAAATGAGGCTGAAGGGCTGTAGCTGGGGGGCTATCCAAATAAGCAGAGCTCTTCTAATGACAGCAAAAGGCCTACTTTATTGTCCGAGCAGAGTTAAATATTCCTTTTGCACTGTGTGGGTTAGAAATTCCTCAGAGAACAACGTGCATCAAGTACCTTTAAACCATTATGACAAATGGCTAATAGATGATTGCAGGATGGTGGTTTTAAAACCCTTTTTCACTTGTCTGTGGTCAAAAGTTAAACTGTGGATGGATGCGGCTTTACTCCAAAGTGCAAGCATCACAGGACAATTAAACGTCAAAGACACAACAGGCTGCAGCAAAATGGTTACTACTATGTAAATATCTGTCTAAGTAAAATCATCAAAACATTAGATCAAACCAGGGAAGACAGCAGGCGTTGTGCAGGCAGACACTAATAACCGTAATGCTGAGCACTTACATCGTGCTTTACCTCTTGCTGCTGCTGTGAAGCAGGAGCTGCACGTTCCTGCGGGGAATCGCAGCACCTTATCTCACAGCACAGTGGGAGACACCCAGGTGGAAACTCCTCAAGCCACGTGGCATCAAGCTGCTCCCAGGAATAAATGGACCAAAAGTAAAACGAAGGCTGAAACTTTCGAAGCAGATGGTGGACTGCAATAAATAGCATCCAGTTCTCAGATATTTCAGTATGACTTTCTACAGGGCAAAAAAGTCAGAATTCCCTCCCTCCCTGGCAAACTCCAGTGACCACCGCTGCGGGGGCGAGCAGGGCAGGGCAGGCGGGTGCCCGGTGGGTGGCTTGCTGCCCCCACCCCGCACATGGTCCCCACACACTCGGGGCTGGCCCACGTCCTTGGGAACTTCCCGGCACCGCACAGCCCAGGGATAGACCTGGCATATGCCTCTCTGGTGGCACCTCTGCTTCCCTGCCCCTCCTCGAGGACACCCCACTGGACACTGGCAGTGATGGATGGGCTGGATGGTGCGACTTCAGGTTGAGCGCTTGCAAAAACACACGGGTTGATTTTCAGCTCCACTTAGCCCTGCGGCTGGCAATTCAAGCGCTAGGATGCAGTCAAACACAATCAGCTCACGCCAGCAATCAATAGCGAAGATAAGCCTGATGATTATTTATTTATTTTCATTACCACATCACCCACGTGTCCTGCCAGGGCGTCATTACCTGCACTGCTGGCCCTGATCGACCGGCGGCCGCTGCCCCCCGGCGCAGCAGGAGCAGCCAGGGGAGCACAGAGCGGTGGGAGCCCAACCCGCCGGCTCGGCACCGCGGCACCCCCCGCACCCACCCTCAGGCAAACACCAGGGCAGACTACCCCCACCCCAGTGTCTGACACAGGTAAGGGAAGGAGCAGCTGAACCATGGAGTTCCTCCCCGGACACACACAGCACTGAAAGCCAACGTGAGGGCAGCAGAGCTGGCACCGCGCGCAGGACACGACGCAGTGCCAGGGGGCCAGGGCCACCCGCTGCGCTCCCCCTAGCCTCCCCTTGCCCAGGCAAGTGGGAACCCACCAGCAGGTCCAGGCAGGCAGAGCTGCAGCACAAATCCCCCCACGCTCCCCACACCTGGCAGCGCGGGACGGGCTGTGCGGTAGCCACTGCAGGTGAGACGGACATGGTGGCACCCACAGAGCTGACAGCCAGGTCAACCCAACAGATAGAAATGCATTTTCAAAAGGTTAAAAAGTTTCACTTCGGAACACCAAAACTCAGTGTTCCTATAATAAATTATTTTGCTTAAGAGGTTACACTGATGGCAGTTTTAATACAGTTTGTGTTGGGAAAGAAAAGAAAAATGCATTACATTTACCCTGGATTCTTGACTCCCTTCACTTCCCCCAGAAATTCAACGTTCTTAAAGAATACACTAGAAATAAAAATAAATATATATTCAAAAATTGCTCCCTTTTGAACGCTGACCTTGCCTTTGCTGTTTTGCAGGGCTCCCAGCTGTGTTCTGGGGTGCCCGGGAGGCCCCTGGGCACGGGACCGATGCCTACAGCCGCCTGCAGCAGAGCTCGGCACAGGCACCGAGGCAGCAGATCTAGGCAAAACGGTGACCCCGCGGTTCCTCAGCAAGCCCGGGCTTTCCCAGTGCGTTTGGCCAGAGAAGGAAGCACTAACTGGAGTTACACCCCTTCACGCGGCCTCCCAGCCGGGTTATCAACCCCAGCTCTGACATACTCATTCCCAGCAAATTCCTCCAACAGCTGTCTAGGTAACGGCATATTAGGCTGGAAATGCTGCCTGAAACATGACAGCACATACATATATACATGAAATAAAATGTTTTCTTGCTCTGTAAAGAAAAATGCCTGCCAGCCACCAGGAGCAACTCAGTACAGAGACGAGAATTAACTATCTGTCTGGTTCTCAGTGGCTTCATCTGCAGTGGAACTGGAAGCCAGAAAAGTGAGCTAAGGGTAATCATAGGAACAATTTTATATATATAAATATAAAACCCCCAAGTACTCAAAATGCAAATTCTGACAGGGGGTTAATAAATTACAAATTGGTGAAGTCTAATTAATGTCATGACAAAATTCCTGTATACTTGGCATTTCTTGGCCTGTTAAAGGAGTTATGCTCTTTTCTGCTCTAGTATCAAGCAGAGGGGAACACAGCTTCTCCCCGTTTGCAGGGGGGCACCCGCTCACTGCTGGAGCCCACACAGGATGGGTCTCCAGCACTGCCTGTACCACCTGTACCCACCGCCTATACCTGCTGCCGGAGCTCCGTGGGGTGCAGGGTGAGCTCTGATTGAATAAAGAGGGTGTGCACAGCCTCGGGATGGAGCTGGCTCCTTATAGGCAAGTGAAGTATCATAAACACTAACCCCAGGGCAGCACGGCCGGGTGCAGCAGCTCCCTGGGCAGCAGAGCGATGCCCAACAGCTAGCGCTGCTGTGCCTGGTGCTCCCCTTGCCACACACTGCCAGAGACGGCTGCTTTAATGGGGTCTGTGCATCCATCCCCCTCGCAGTCAATGGAAAACGTAGCCTTAGGTGTTTATATTTGATTCAGGAGGCCGGTTTTAATCTCCTTAGGCTGGGAGGAAAACTCAGTTAGAGAAGTCCTTATGCTCCCAAAGCAGGGCGGTGCAGCAGCAGCACTGGGGTGCCGACATGAGACAAAACATGGTGCTTCATGGCACAACTGCCCAGAGCCAGGGGAGCCCAGGCACCACTCCAGCATCAGCTCCCTCCTCTACTCCTGTGCTCACACACCAGCCAAAGCACCGGCCTCCAAAACAAGGCACACCCTCCCACCCTCCGACATCAACCCGGCACACCACACCAGCACTACCAGTACTGCGGCACGCAGGTGACACCAGCAGCAATTTTAGTCTCAGACTCTGAAGAGAAAGGCTCCTTGACAGCCTGGGACTGCCTGCACTTACCCGCAGCATGGTGATCATGGAGGGGTCTCGGAGACGGCCATCCTCATCCTTGAGATTGTACCCCTCTGGCCTCTTGTCCCGCTCGCTGACCTTCCATAGCTTCACAGTCTTATCTGGGGGCAGGAGAGGAGAGCGTTACACCCGGCTGCTCCCTCTCTGCCCACTGACCGACACGTCGAGGCCAGGCCGGACAGTTTAACAGGGAAAAGTCTGCTGTGTCCCCTCCTGCGGCTTGCTGGAAGTGGGTAGAGAAGATGTACCTGTCACCACAGCTCTTTATCCCTAGAGCTCTAGGTTTTCTGTTCCTGATGGACAACTGTCGGTGTGTTTATCCCTGATGTGAGGAGATGGTTGAACAACAGCACTATTGGATTAATGAAGAAATAACAGGAGAAGGGATTTCCCAGGGCTCAGAGCCTCAGGTCATGTCTTGAATGTTGGTATTTGATATATTGAGTGACAGGGCCGAGGTACCCAGGTGCTGGCAGAGGGATGGGGCAGCTCGGGAGGCTGAACACGACGTCCCGGCAATGGACCAGTGCCACACATGGCCGCTNATCAGCTGAGAGATGACTCCCACATGAGATTTTTCCCTCCTAGGTTTCCTAGCTCATAGGACAGTTATTCAGGGGCCACCGGTCACTTTTCAAGCCTAATATCCAAATTAGTTTAGCTTATAGTAATCGGGAAGGTGTTAAACACCGAGGATGCAGCAGCTCTCCTAACTCTGCCCCCACCAGCTGCTCTATTTCTCCTCTTTGAGCACCCCCGGCCGACCCTGCTGACCTCCAGCCCCGAGGCACTGCCAGCCCTGCAGCCCCTTAGGGACCATGACAGAAGGGATGGGGACGCCCGGGGGTGGCTCCAGCTGGGAGTCACCCTGCAGGTGCCGGGGTGGCAGCATCAGCAGGTCCCTCGCTGACAGCAGGGGCTGGGAGCTCTGCACGGCTTAAAGCTCACAGGGTGCCACAAGGTAAATCATTTTGCCCCCAGTGGGGCTCATACAGAAACGCCGTGTGGAACACGTGGAGCAGGGCAACGGGTGAGCGGGGGTTCCAGCAATGGAAGCTGCGAGGGAGCAAAGCCAGGGCAGATGAAACCTCTCCGGGAGCTCCCTGAAGCAGGTGGAACGGTGCCTGTAACTCACCCAAGTCATCCTGACCTTCCCCACCCAGACGCTGCGCAGAGCCCAGCATTTAGCAGGTCTGAAGGCAGCTCTGAACGGCCCCCGCAGCCCCTGGC
Source organism: Rhinoptilus africanus (assembly GCA_013400135.1). Taxonomy (NCBI): domain Eukaryota; kingdom Metazoa; phylum Chordata; class Aves; order Charadriiformes; family Glareolidae; genus Rhinoptilus; species Rhinoptilus africanus. The sequence goes on along the minus strand of VXBO01003516.1, from coordinate 207,235 downwards.
CCCTCCGGGCTCCCACCTGCCCCATGCCCTGAGCCCCATGGCATGACCCCAGGACACGGGGGTTTACTCTGAATAATGGTGTTTTCTTTCCTTGCTCCTGGCAGAGACTCTATCAGTAGTTTATCATCACTTCCACCAGGTTTCATACACAACCATGTCATCCATCTTCATTTTCGCCTTTACATGGCAATTCCAACAGAGTGCCATTAATTTTGTTTATATTAACCCACCTTACTTCAGGGGATTTCTATATATAATGTTAGTTTAATAGTAACAACAAAAAGAAACAGCATAACATGGGAGTATTTCTAAAAGAATAACTTGGATAACCTGCTAGCATATGAAGCACCATCCCAAATGGAAAGATAATATCCCTGTTAATCAAAAAACTATTTAAAAACTCAATTAACAGAACATTACGCTCTATAATTAATCTTCATTGCATTTCAATGATTCTCCCCCCAAATGAGTTTAATAAGTCTTTGAATTTTATTACAATGATCAATAGAATCAATTCTATAATACAAAGTAAGTTGGTTACGGAAGATAATTAGACCCCTCCTTTTCCCCTGAAGTAATTAAGTCACATCCATCTTAAAGTCCCATTCATCCCAAGTAATATTCCTGGATCCTCCTGATATTTATCTGAACATAACATGGAACTGCTGAGCTGAACGCAGCTGCAAATTGAAACAAATCAGGTGCAGTTTTTCTTTTTTTTTTTAAAAAAGACCCAAAACCCCAAAATTAAAAATATAAGTTGTCAGCAGGGGTAAAAGACTCCCTCCCTTGCAGGGAATGGATGCCGTGAATAAGGACAAAACCTGCTGCATGGGAACCACGCTCCGCCAGACAGTTCTGGACAGGTTCTTGCTCCCCCATGACACCCTGAAGAGCGTCGACATTTTTTTAACATACATTTTTCCCAAAGCAACCCTACAGAGCCGGCCCTGCCCGGCTGTCAGGGCCTGGGATGGAGGCGGTGGGACGGTGCTTGCCCAGCTGCCTGCAACCACGTACCGTTGGTGGAGAGCAGGAAATAGGCTGCGTTTTGCTGTGGGAGCCATCGTATCTTATTGATCTTCTCCTCTATCTCCAAACTCTTCAGGTAATCGAACTCCGGCTCGTGGCTCTGGAAGGTGCTGTAGACATTGTACTCTCCCCTGCGATGGGGCTGGTTTTTGCTCTGCAGGAAGGGAACAGAGGAGTGTGAGGCTCTGAGAGCCACAGAACACTTTCTGCTGACCCTGTGGTTCTGTATGGTTTGTCAAGTGACGGTGAGCGCCTGGTCATGGTGACGCGGTGCAGGTCTGGAGGCAAAGGCACGGCTTCTCCTGGCACGGCGGCTCCCACATGCCAGAGTGCTTGGTGGGAACAGAGCGGGAATGAGGCAGGAACAGAGCAGGAACGGAGCCCGCCATGCTACCGTCCCTGGAGAACAGCTGGGACTGAGCACTGGCCCCTGCTGGGCACCGGAACCAGCCCCGGAGGAGCTGCTGGCACCGCGTCACCGGCAGAGAAGCAGTGTTTGCCCCACAGGCGCTCAAATGTAAAGCAAGAGAGTAAAGCACGCGTAGAAAGGATGGGATCTCTGCAGGCATTGATGCTGCACTGTGGCTCAGACGTGTAAGGTATCATGGGTCTGCAAATCCCATACGGTGAACTCAGCACCAGGCTGCGAATGGGGCTGCGGTAATTAAATGAGAACTGTCCTGGAGATGACCTTCCCGCACGCAAACGATGCATTTGGGGCAGTGAAGCCCTCGTGTCCACCAGAGCACAGTCCTGCTCCAAAGTAGGAGCTGAACAGAATACACCCGGTGAGACATTAGGAAGCTTAAAGTTCAAGAAAAGCAGAGAATAATAAAATGAGAGAGAAATGAGAAATTAAATCCTGCTGGAAAGGTTGATGCAGTGTCTGTGAGTGTAACCTTTAACCAATTACTTCTCTCCAGCTTCTATAGAAATAATTTTGAGCCAGTAACTTTGAGAAAAATTTAAAACTGTCATTGGACCGTGACATTTTTCATGGCCAGGCCTGACTCATCCCTTCCACCGTTAGCAAACACATCCACGGGGGAGGACAGCTCCCGACGGCTCTGACTGTGCGATGCCGCGTGTGCCATCCCAGACCAGCCACGCCAGACAGCTAACCGGGATGGCTTCAGAAATGTGTCTGGAAGGGAAACATAATTGTTTCATCCATTTACGTTTTCCAGATGTTTTGGCAGTGTAAAAGGGTATTGGGGTGGGGTTTTTTTGGGGGGGCTATGAGATGGATACCTGGAGCACGCTCAAATGCCCCGGCCTGATCCAAGTTACACCCAGCTGCAGAGAGCTGCAACCAGAGAAAAAGGAGCAGGAAATGCAACGTGGTTTTGGAGGGTGTTTTACAAGATGAAATCTAGTCCTGCTTATATTAATAGCCGCTTTTCAGACTGGAGTCTGCCAGGAGAGACCTGAGGTTAGGAGTGACACATAAGGATTAGGGAACAGCAGGAAGCTCCTCTTAAAAGGATAAAATGGGCATTTTGCATTTACTGACACTTACCTCCTGCTCACGTTGAAATATTACAACACGGCCCCCCTTGTCCCCTGTTGCTAGTAATTCTCCAGTGTGGTTGAATTCTACTGTAGAGATGATGTCAGCTGGAAAGAAGAAGACAAAGACAATTTAAGTAATGTCAGATTGGCTTTCACAGGCATCTAGAAAGCACCATTACCCCGTACAGCTACATGCCTTGTCAGCACTTCATCCCCTGTGGGATCTCCATAAATCTCCGTTTTTCTATTGTCTATAATAACAATGGCCACAGCATTTCTGAACTTTGCTGTCATGAACCACAACAGTCCTGACCCCTTGTCCCTGACCTGCACTCCGATGGCCGAATTCAGGGCTATTTCCATCTCCGCGCTGTGACTGTGCCGAACGCAGCCTGGGGACTGCTGCCAGCAGTGGGGGCGCGGAGCTGGGTGGCACGGCACAGCACAGCACGGTAAGGCGCAGCACAACACGCTCCCCTTGCACCTGGAGGAGCTGCCCCCATCACTTCGGGTGACGTGATCGATTTGCCGTCCCCCTTGGCGGAGGGGGAGCAGACTCAAACCCACTTGAGACCGCATCAGTTCTGCCAGTCTCAGCCTGTTGCTGAATCTCCCATCCTCTACCAAGGCAAATTAAAGTGACACTTTCATCCCTGTCACCCCAACAGCCACCATGCCACACCGCTCCCCTTCCCATTAACCCAAGTGCCACCACGGGGGGCAAACCCACCCCCCAGCAGGGGCTGGTGCTCAGCTGCAGTGACAGGGGAAAGCGAGGAAACGCTCATGGACCTGTGACTTGTAAATGCTTTAACCTGCAGTGTTTACCCTTGAGGCAAAGCAAGCAGGAGAGCCGCTAATGATTGGATTTATTGGGTCTATTTTTAGCAGAATGTCAGAGGTTAATTCCGCAGCAATTACTGCCCAACTGGTGTTCGCCCACCGCCTGGAGTGCAGCTCTCAGCCAGCATGGGGCCGGGGAGGGACGAACGCAGCCTCGGCGCCCCAGTGATGGTGCAAGATTGATTTGCAATGAACTTCACTTAGCTATGATAACAGCCAGCTCGCTCCTGCCATGATGGCTGACAGGATTTGCATTTCTTTTCCTTCTCATTTCTGCACTCCACAGGGCTGTGCGGGCCCCGGCTGCAGCCTCCACAGCCCTGGGAGGGGGCAGACCCCTCTGCAAACACCGTCTGCGCCTCAGGGCGCTGGCACCGCCAGGACTGCGGGCACCGGCACCCTCCGAGCCCCCCGAGCACCGCTGTGATTTCTCTTGATTATCAGCTCTGTCGTGTGCCATCAGAGAAAGCATCTAGGACACATAACCTGAATTGTCCCTTCTCCCGCCTATGATTTCTATCGCTCTCAGACACGTATAAGAAATTTATCACAGCAGATTAGAAAAGACAAGGAAGAAAAGGCCATCGACCCAGATTCAGAGACTGGCACAGACTTTAGCAGCTGCTGGGAATGCTTCTGATGGTCTCCATCTTCCAGGACGCCAGCCGAGATGGCATCCACCAAACACATACCCCGCGCCATGGCATCTCCTGGCCAAGGCATCTCAGGGTCCGTTCTACAGCCAAGGGCTCTCCCCCGAAACATCCCCCTCCATCCTGGAATGGAGTCTGAGCTGGGCAAGTGGCTCCAGAGGGTTTGGGAGTCAGAAGCAGCACCACAGCACGCAGCGCCCGGGCAGCCACACCGTCTCAGCAGTGAGGGGCTCTCACCGACACACACTATGGCCCACCGGCACATCGCTGCTCACCAGCACACGCCCCTGCTCACTGGCACACCGCTGCTCATCGGCACACACCGATACTCCCTGGCACACACCGTGGCTCACCGTCTCACACCGATACGCCCCTCTGCAAACACTGTCTGCGCCTCAGGGCGCTGGCACCGCCAGGACTGCGGGCACCGGCACCCTCCGAGCCCCCCGAGCACCGCCGTGATTTCTCTTGATTATCAGCTCTGTCATGTGCCATCAGTGCTGCCCACCACACTGCCTTCTAGGGAGCTCCCCGCTCACGCGCTGGGTCCTCTCTGTCCCCGACCGCCTGTGAGGAGCCACGTCTGCAGTGCTGTGACAATCCAGATGGTTGCAGGCAGGTGAGTGATGAGCTCTGGGCTGCTCCCATTAATACTCGTGGATCTTCCCCATATTGTCCCGCCTCTCCAGCATGAAGCACATTTGTAGTGACAACCAAATGCATCCTGAAGTTCATCTTAATTCATTTACAACACTTGGCTGCTGTGAACAGATTTAGGGAGACAATTTCACTGCAGACGGAGATGGAGCTGCAGCAGCAACACCCAAGAGGTGCCGGTGACACCCTGTCCTGCCGAGCCAGCGGAAATGGGGTGCTGGCGGCTGGACTGGGTGGCACTGGGCTGGAAAGCTCTGCAGCGAAGCACCTTATTCCCTCGCATGGAGCCCTTGTGCCTCAGACCGCCTCTGTGGTCAGCAAAGGCTGTCAGAAAGGTTTCAATCATCTGCTGCTAACGTTAAAAAAAAAGGCTTAAAAGCGATGCAGGAGGGCCAAGCTCTGCTCCTGCTTACACCAGAGAAGGGCCAGGATACTTGTGGCAGAGCTGACTGCAGCGCTGGGCACAGGCAGTGTCTGTGAGGGATTTCAGCCTCTGGGTTAAAGTCACTGAACGGATCTTGAACTTCTTCAGAACATCTGTTCCTCCTCTCTTGGCTGGGCATGAACTATTGGTTAGATATTGTTCCCATTTAGCAACCGGGAAAACAGGTCGTGGAAGGTATCCAGGGTTTTTTCCCTGTTTTCCTTAGGCAATATAATCTACTCACACTTCTTTGTTGCACACTCTTTAAAAGCCCCTTTAAGAGATCACCTCTCTGCTGATAGGTTTACAACCCGGGAATGCATCAGACACCATGATGCCTGTGACCTCTGGGTCCCCATTTCACATCCAACGCGGACTGGAGGAAACCAGGCACCCTCCGGGGCACCCACGACTTCCCCACGCTGCCTGCAAGGTGCTTCCCCCCTCACATGGCTCCCCAGCTAAGCCTCAATACACGCTAGGTTACTTCGTTTGGACAAAACAGAAAAGGAGATCAACAACCGGCTCCCACAGTACAGACACGTTTTTGACACTGCTGTTAACAAGCATCTACTACGGAAAACAAACCTCTCCCGTACCCACACAGTTCCTAAACCTTGGATTTGCTCGACCAATGGGCCATAATAGCAAGGACCCGCAGCGCCCTTTGCATGAGGGAAACCTTTGCAAAGAGCCTGCACTAAAGCTAGAACCTCACAAATCAAATTAGCAAAACGGTGGTGAGCAAAACACCCACCTGATACAGTTCCCTTCCTACACTCACCACACTCAGCCAATGCCTCCCAAAGGGCAGGATGGGTGTTTTTAAACGTCTGTTAAAGGTTGGCAAAGAACACACAGACAGGGCAAACCCCAGCCATGCTGCTGCTGCCCTGCCAGACTTGCTACAGCATTTCAGGATCCTGCAGAATCAGAAACCAATTTGCAATTTCAAGGAAAGGATGTTGGCTCTAACAAATATAAGAAAAAACATATCCATGAAAAGTTAAGCCAAAAGCCGTCTCCCGTTCTCACAGGTAACAGCATCCACTGCTGCAGACAGATGCCACAGCCAAAATCAAACATGCTCAAGCACTGAGAAACTTTGTCTTTGGAACCAAACCTGGCTCATCAGGTTGCGCCAAGCCCCTGTTCAAGCAGAGGTTCTCGTTCCCATAGTGGGTGACCTCCACTCCGGTGAGCGCCATGGCGATGTCCTCAGCCAAGCCGGTGCCAGTAGAGGTGTCACGTGAAGAACGCGCCAGGGACGGACTCGGAAAAGAAGCTGCAGCAGCAGCCGAGGAACTGCAGAGGCCACGGCCAGGCAGTGTTAATGCGCACCTTTTCCTTCTAAAATTACTCAGTTGAAAATGTAACTGTTTTGCACTATTTAATCTTCTCCATCACCAGCTGCTGGTTTTAGGTCATTCACTTTTCAATGAATTAAAAATAACGTTCTGTGCTGCAGTGAGACATTTTTCAGAGGGCACTTGTCAGCAGAGCTGTCTGCAACGCCGGGGCTGGGCACCATGAGGACATTCCAGCCATGCTGGCCCCATGCACCTGCGGAAAGGCGGATGCAGGGACACAGAACCTCCCACACCCACTGTTTGCTCACACCGCTGCCAGGATTTCAGAGAAGGATAATGACAGAGCTTACCTTGAGAAAAACTAACAATTAAAAAACTGTCTCATGAGCAGAAGTATTCAACCCAAACCCCACCATCATCAGCGGGAGCATCACCCCCCAACACCCATGGCCTGGGCTCTGGCTCTTCTCCCCCACATCTCTGGGTAGTAACAAGAGTCTGGCCATCGCGCAGGAAAACACCCCCGCGGGGTGAAACGGAGGCGGTTATGGTTGAGGAGCACAGGGCAGCATCAGACGCTTTTCAAAGATGTCTCCTGACAAACTTGGGCCCCTCCAGCACAGGCTGGTCAGTCACAGGCTGCTGCCTGCTCATCCCCACACACCGCACTTGAGAGACACGACAGGGTGATTATTAATTAAAATTCCCATGTATTCGCATTGAAATGATCAATAATTTATGCTCAGTTCTCCTAAGGTTCCTACATCAGTTTTGTGACAACAGAAGGGAAAAAAGCTTTCTCTCTTTTTTTCCTTTTTCATTTCCTTCATCACCTCCTACACGCTCAGTGCCCCAGTGCGGGAATTTAAAGAAAACAGTTTCCATGGAGACCCTCCCCTCCACCAGCACCCAGTCGTCCTCCCTTCCCTCAGCATCAGTGCTCCTTCACGCTTTCATGCTAAAAATATCGAAGACGGGATTTGATTTCCGCCATAGCAATACAGTTTTATCAGAAAAATAGGAAATTTATAATACACACACACCCCCTCCCCCTCTCTGGGTGTGGAGGGAAGGCATGCTCTCCGTGAGGAATGGGAAAACAAACCCAGTATTAAAAAGAAAGGAGACAAAACCAGGGGAGCTGCAGTCAGTGCTGAGACCTGCATTCCCCTAACAGCCCGACCTGGAACCGGAGTTGTTCGTGCTGCTGCCCCTCTCCCCTTCCTCACCCATGCAGGAGCCCGGGCGCCCTGTGCCCACTCCTAGAGCATCCCAGGCACCTCATCCCTGCTCTTGGCACACCCCGCCTGCCTCAGCATCATCTCCGCAGAAGGGCCCTGATACCGCCTCTCCTGGGGATGCCATGGGGACACCACACGTGTCCCACCACACATGCCAGAAGCGCATGCCCCACCTCATACAGGGTGACAGCCGTGGTCCAGCCTGGGAGGTGCAGGGCACAGCAGGACAGCCATCAGCCTGGTGGCAAGGGCATCCCCAGGCTCAAACCCGCAGGCAGAGGGGTGACCCCCAGCCCTCCCGGGGGCTCTGCCCGCTGCTGTGTGCCCCCGTCTCAGGTCAGCCAGCATGGCTGGCGCAGGGCAGCGGCTGACAGCCCACGCCTCCCCATGACTGGTAGTGTTTTCCAGGGCCTGCCTCGCACACAAGTGCTGAGTTTTTTGCTTTTCTTCCAAAGTCAATGAGTTTCTAGCGGTGTTTGACTGGATGACCCAGCTTTTCAGAACTGTACTTGCACTGTGTGTACAATGATTACCGAGCATCCCGGGTGACATTGCCAGGCAGGCTGGGGGGTGCCAGCTGCGCAATGGCACCACCATGCACTGCCCATGGGACCAAGCTGCTGCCCCGACCAGCTCCGTGCTGATGCCGGGAGGGATGTCAGCGGAGGCTCGTCTCAAGGGCTTGCAGTGTGCCATGGGCACTGGCCTCATGCTAACTGCCAGAAGGTGTGCCAGGGCACTGCCAGCCTAAAGCAGGGGACGCGTGAGTCACTGCATGACAGTGTCTTCCCTGGTTGCCTCTGCTCCCATGCCTTCTGCACCCCCGAGAGTCACGCAGCCCTCTCGCACACCGTCTCCTCCCTCCGCAGGGCAGGACCATGACAGACGCACAAACATTTCTGCACAGTTTCACTCTCTGCAAGCCGTAGAGAAAACCCTTTAGAGGCAGGAAAAGCATTACTGTAAGCATCATTATAAATCACCTACAGTGGGAAGATCACAAACAGCAAACTTCTGAAACCAGTGAGTATCAGTCATACAGCTGCAAAATTAGCAGTTCCCAACCCAACAAGACCCAGAGATGACATCTCCACGCTGCTATGCATGGTTTCACCCTAAAGCTCGTCTGTTCCTATAAATGTCTCTTACAGCCTGCTCACTCGCCCCAGGCACCGGGATTGGAGAGCCGGCATGTTCTCCAGGTCCTGGTGCTCGGGTGCTGGTACTCAGTCCCTCATGCATAAAACGACCCTAGGGTTTCACTCCCTCAAAACAAGTGACAAGTAGGTGGCCTTGCACTTTGTAGGACAGACACCAATGGGGACCTCAGCTGAAGTCAAGAGGATGTGTCTATTTACACTCATGGAAGATCGAGGAGAAGAGCATCATGTGGCAATAATTGTGAGAGAAAAAGGCAGAAAATAAAGCTGCAAAATCTTCAGTGATTTTTAAGATTGTTCTTGTTCCTGCCAAAATGTTGATAAAAATACAAAACCGTCAAATTTTGACCAGCTTCTTTTCCAAGGAACTGACTGCTTCCTCCCTGCTCCTTGGCAGGGGTCACTGCTGTGGTCCATCCCGCAGGGACACTCTGGGGTGACCCAGACAGAATGTGCCTCTAAACCAGCCCTGACAATCCAGCTCCTTCCCGCTGTGCAGAGCTTTGCTCTCATTTATCTCTTTACTTTTTTATGTACCTACTGAAAATGTGATACTGGACCTTCTGCAGGATCAAACACCGGCTGTCCTCAGGGCAAGCCCTATCGCAGCGTGACGAGAGGTTCCCCCGGGGCAGAGCCGTGGGGACACTTCAGCCCTCAGAGCTCCGCTCTGGACCTTGGACCGAGACCTGCACGTTCTCTGTGACTGAGTTCAATCCGCCAGCCCTGACAGTCCAGGAAGGAAGAGCACCAGGGCCTGATCCTGGTGACTTATTCCTGCGCCTCCGTCCCCTCTGGCTGCTCTCCCAGTGGGACAGGCCTCTCTGGGGGGGCCGAGCGGGCAACCCACGGGCCAGCACCCCACACAGACCCAGGAGTTGTGCGGATGACACCATCGGGCCAGGTTCTTCCCCGATTCCTCAGGGTGCAGCTCTGCCTTTCCCCGCAGCCCTGACCTCTTCGCGGCTGGCCGGCGTGCTCCTGCCGCTGGGCCCTGCCAGCAGCTGCCCAGGCTCTCCTGACCGCGGCTCGGATCCGGATGCCCCTAGCTTTTAAATATTTGTATAAATCACTCAGCTGATGGCACTGCACACAAAGCCTCTGACTGCAGATGATAATAAACTGGGAAGCCCCATAAATAACAGCAAACCAGGATGCCAAATAAAGAAGGATTTACATCATTCAAATCCCAGGCTATGAGTTGTCAAATCCAGTTTAATGCTGATAAGTGTGGGATAATAACTTAGCGCAAACATGTCTCTCCTCCTCCTATCAGCCCCCCGAACAGAGCAAGGGCAGAGGGGGTTTGCTGGGCGGACAGGGATGCTACTGCATCCCCCCCATCCTGCTGCTCAGCCGTGGCGGAAGCAAACGGGATGCTGATGGGTCCTGTTAACTGCAGAACAACATCTACATCTGAAACCACTCAGGTGGATGAAGAAAGCACAGGGAGGTCATTAAAAATTAAAGGACTTAGGGAGGGAAATGAAAGACACAGCCACGGCTGGTCAGGGGAGAGCCCGACCATGAGCCCACCCATGGCCCCTCTGCAAGGTCTTGGTGCCGGCAAAGCGTTGTTTCTGGTGGCAGGAGGTGGACCCCGAGCTCAGAAAGGGGTTTCGAGGAAAACCTTCAAGTTCCCCCTGCAAACCTTCAAGTTCTCCCTGAATAATGCAGCAGAATCATCAGCCTCCTGAGGAGGCTCCTGGCTCAGTGACAGCCTGTGGGAAACCTTGCCCAGGAAATGGTGAGACTCTTTGCATTTCAGTGTTCTCTTTTAGAGATCCCTTCAGTTTCCCTTTCTGTCTGCCTCTCTCTCTCAAAAAAAAAAAAGGGAGAGAGCAGGGGTTTTTAATAACTCTGAAATGCACATGCTGTCAGCAATGAGGAATTCACGCTGCATGTCAGAGCTTTAAATGCAGAGTTTTGATGAAAAGTTGTGAAAATACCAACGCTTGAAACTGTAAGGCTTTTTAAAGGAACCATGACCTGCTCGCACTTTTCTAAGTTCAGATTTACAGAAGAAAAAAACCACTGCAAACCCAAACCAACCGACCACCAGTCCCAAACGCAAACAGCCCAACGGCCCTGTTTGTCACGCGTGCGGACTGGGCAATAAAAGGAGAATTAATTCTTCTGGGGCCAACCCCTTTCTGATGTGCACACAACAGGCACCTCTGCAGCAGAAAGGCAGCTGAGTCTTCCCCCAGCCACTTCAGGGACTTCAGAGCTTTATAAATTCAGCTCTTCTGGGGATGGCCAGGGCACCTTGGAAACACTTCGCATGAAACATCCCAGCAGCTCCAAGAGCAGTGCCGGCTGCGGGAGCAGGACCAGCCCACGTCCCCCAGTGCAGCCCGCAGCAGGACCAGAGCTCCCAGTCTCCACCCCAGCAGGCAGAGCAAAAACCTCACCCAAAGTCCTGACTGCAGCTTTCTTCCCTGCCTGTGAACAAATGTTGACAAGGAAGCAAACCAAGGATTTCAGGGCCCCTCAGCAACACAAAAGGCAGAGGGAAGACCGGGCAAGGTTATGGGGGGACAGGGAAGCACCACCAGGGTCCCACCAGAACAGGCAAAGTGCGGTTCGCAGGGTCACGCAGGGCTGAGCCTGGCCATCAATCCTCCCCCAGACTGTGTGGTCCACAGTGGGGGGGAGTGGGTGGGAAGGGAAGAGGACAGCAGAGGTTAAACTGGGATCTAATGGCATGCAAAATCACACGTGATTGATCTGCATTGATTTTTCCCTGCTGAGGTGAATGATAGCCTGGCAAACAGAAATCAATTCCACTGCATTAAGCCCAGTAAGGATCTGGTATCATCAGCAAAACGCCCGGAAACACCATTGCTCGCTGACAGCGCGATGCACGGCACGGCACCACAGCCAGGCCAGGGCTGCAGCGGAGGAGGGAGGCCAGGCTTTGCGGAAAAACACCACATCGGAGCCCTGGGAAAGGCCAGGCCGCTCCTTTGCCCCATGGCGAGTTCTGTTTTCTGCAGGAGTCGGGCTGGAGTCACAGCTCGGAGTCAGACCTCCCGGCGGTTTCGGGGCAGGCTGAGCTCTGCTGCCTGGGTACGGCTTCTCCTCACGACGATGCAACGCCGCAGAGCTAGCAGCAGCTGCTGCTCTTCCCCAAAATGGAATAACTCTCCTAGATTTAAGTGCTAAAAATACTGGCACATTCAAAATTTCTCTGCCCTTGTTACAGCAAAGAATAATTTAGTGCTACCGACCTAGACGGAAGAAACTTCCATCTGGTGGCATCCCCCATTGCTGCGGCTCTTCCAGAGTGCCCAAATGGATTTACTTCTCTCCCACCATCCTCGGAAGGTTTAATTCACTGTAACTGCTGGAAATGAGAGTTCAGGAGAGAATAATGTCATGGAGGCAATCAGCATGAAGGCATAGGGAGAGCAGCGGCTCTCACAGCCCCAGCGCCCGGCTGCGCAGGGCAGCGCTCTGTCCCTGTCACGTGGCAGCCGTGATCAAACGCTCCCTGGAGCTGAACGCAACCAGCAGAAACCACGCTGCTTCAAAATGCAATGGGTTGGTCCACTAATAGACGCAAACCAATAAAATAGAAAAGAAAGCCAACAACAGCTTTCAGACAGAACCATAACTTTACATGGCACTTGGCAGAGACACTCCTTTTTAACCCCGACATGTCTTGACTTCAGAGGGTCCCATCGCAGCTGACTGTTACAGGCACGCGCAGCAAAGCGAAAGGCGAGAGCTGCCATCTCAAGGGAGCTCCAGGACCTCTCCCAGAGTGGAGCAGGAATGTTCTCACTCTCATCCTGTGTACGAACATGAGATCCAGGAGATGTAGGGCTCCGGCCATGCAGCGTGGCCATGACCCTGCCCCTGGGAGGGACACACTGCACCTTCTGCCTGGCAGCAGTAGACAATGCTCCCAAGAAGCACGGGGAGAGAAGGGAAGAGCTGCAACTGGGAGATGCTGCTACGACCTGGGGCTCAGCTGTCCCTTGCCCTCCCATCCATGTGGGGACAAGCAAGGAGCACAGCGGAGAGGAAAGAGAAGAGGTGAAATGGAGAGCTGCAGGGTGATCGCTCTATGTGAGAGGCTGGATGCCAGGATAGTCATGTGCCACAGGGGTAGAAAAGACCTCTCATGCTCTGGGCAGGAACACCCAGACCCTGACAGGTCCAGGGAAATGCCACCCTGTGGGGAAGGACCGAGGAGACACTCTGGTGCTGTGCCGGAGCAGAGAGTGGACCTGCACTGCAGCAGCCACGGGCTGTGTCCCGCGGGGTGTGCAGGAGCTCTGGGCAAGAAAGAAAAGGCAGGGGCCAAGGGCTGAAAACAGCAGGCGAGGGATGGTGCACGCAGCGAGACCCCCTGCACGCTGGGATCCTGCTCCCGGGCGGTGCTTGCACCCAGAGCTGCTCCCCCCCACTCCCCGCCGGCGCACGTCCCCCTGCGGCACCGCACATGTCCCCAGGCCCAGGCGACACACTCTTGCGGGCCAGGGATGCGCATGTGCAACACACAACTCTTCCTCTGGTATTAAGATGCACAACTCGTTAGCTCTTGGATTAATGACAATTTTTAACTGGTTAGGCTATGAAAACCTTATAGAGCTGTTATACATTACACCTGTGATGGCGGGACAGCATGTTAATCAAGACAATTAGCGTGGGGCCCAGAGAATCTCTCTACCGGTGCAAATAATCTTTCTCCCTCTGAGAGGAGAACCACCATCCGTGTCAGGGAGCTGCAGAGCACCTGGCCGTGCAGGAGAGCGGGCCCAGCCGCGCAGGGGCTGCCCGGCCGGGGTGGCACGGCCTCAGCTGCGGGGGCCCGCTCTCGCCCCCGCGAAGGCCCAGCAGCAGGACAGGCTGTGCCCCGCGTCAGTGCCCACCGCCCCCCTGGCACCCAGACACAGCAGGAGACACTCCCGGGACTGTCCCCCGCCACCGAGTACCGCCACCAGCCTCCGAGATCCCAACGCGAACACGCCTCAGCAGTGGGGGCTGCACGGCCACTCGTGGAAAGCAAAGGTGCACGCAGCTCTACACGTGACAGAAAGGATTTAAAGATGCCACCTTAATAATCCTGTGGCGGGACAGACACACTGTAAAGATGCTTAAAATAATGACAAAACATGCTCTACAGAGTGCAGTAACTTCAAAGCAAACAAAACCTATAATGAATTGCACAATTACTAAAATCCATCATTTCCGGTATCAGCTTCCTTCTCTTTTTACTGTTCTTTTCTACACTATTCCTGTGGCACACACACGCCCATGTAGGTACAGCCCTCTGTTACACGCTGACGTTTCTGCCGTTATGGGGGATCGGAGGAGCAGCGCCCGGGAAGGGACACGGTCCCACAGCAGCCTGTCCGCACCCACCGCCCCGCCGGTGCCGGCACCCCGCAGCCCCGCGCTGCCAGGACACTGTGCCAGCTGCCATGGCTACACCGCCAAGCAGCTCCCGCTGCCAGGAGCATCCCCGGACGACTCATCCGACTGTACCCTGTGCCTTGGCTCGCTGCAGAGTTTACATTGCCATGCTCTTGCCAAGAGGCTGAGAGGCAAAAGACAGAAAATGTTCTCAATATGGCTGATGTGGGCTTAGAAATCAGAATAGAAAATCCAAGTCCTCCTGCAAAAATATACCCTTAAAATAAATCAGACTTCGTAAAAAGCATCTGAGCATCAATCAAGTCCTACAGCCTTTCCACACTAACACCTTTAAAATCCCTTAGGATTTCTACAAACCTTGGGCTCTCTCCCAGGTCCGCCACAAGACCGTCTGGGCATTTCTCATTCATGGGATAAAGAATAAGCAACCCAGAAAGCCGTCTGGTTTCCAAATATCTTCCAAAAACCTCTAGTTTCCAAGTGACATCACTGGTTGCTGAAATCTGAGCAGCTGACAGGAACATGAATTCACAGATACTGACAATACCTAGCTCTTTGTGTTTGCCAGATCCTTATCCTCAGCAGGAAGACAAAGGCTCTTTTCTAGCAAGGTCAACACGGTGCTGACCGCTACAGCAGCCCACGGATTGTCAGTGCACATGTGTATTCTCAAGACGTTGCCCTGCAAACCCAGGAAACCCTAATACATGATTATCACTGTTAAATTATTATTGCAGCAAAAGGGTTGGTGTGCAGACACCAGGATGGATGTTTTGCCAAGGCGCTCAGTGTGCCATGCATTCTGTCTTTCTGGTCATCTTGCTGAAGCCATCTGCTAGCTTATCAGCAAACCCTATTGATTTTTTAAATATCTAAATTAGAAGTACCCAAATGTCAGCTAAGCGAGTAAAATCTGGAAGCAGCAAGCTTTCCTCTCATGTATAGCAGCTGTTTTCAGCTTATGACCAGAATTTGCTACCATCTTGCACTGATGTCATTCTCTGCCTCGCTATTCCAGTTCGGTGCCCTGGAACAAGCTCCCCAGCCAGTGCAGCCGGTGCAACGCCCAGCGACCGCTACAGAGGTTTCCTCCTGCAAGCGGGGTTTCAACAGGACACTTACAGCGCTCAGTAACAAGCTCCGCTGACAGAGACTTATTCCATGAAGGATCACAAACCACTTTGCAAACGTGGAGACTCACAGTACCAATTTTACTGGAGGCAAATCCAGCCGTGGGATGCTTGAACAATCTGCCTGAACCCCTAAGCCATGCCCACCGTCTGAGCTACTGGGCTCAGAATTTCCCTCATCACAGAACTGTTCTGTTTTCTGCCCCTTCCCAGTTTTCTGACGCCCTCATAGAGCCGAGAGCCGGCAGCCAGGAGCGGGGTGGCTGGCGTGAGAGTTCTCACAGGGTCCCCTTTGCCAGTGGCAGCTGACTCCGACCTGCCATAACGCGGCTCCCCTTCCTTGAAGGTCCAAAGACCTTCTGGCCAGTCAGCTCTTCTGGTGCCTCAGAGTCCAGAGTTTCTGTTACACCTGTCTCAGGCATCACTGTGGTGCTGGACACGGCACAACCCACGAGTGCTTGCACGGGCACATGTCAGCGCTCAAGATCCTCTCTCATCTTACACCTCGGACATGGCTTGCTCACCAGCTCTGAGGTGAGATACTTCACCTGCATCTATCTCCTCTGAAGCTCCTGGGATCAGAAGTCTCCTCACCAGAACACCACCGCTGGCCAGACACACGCTTGCTTTTCAGCAGAGCTTCAGGAGACCAGAGCCCTCCCGGCGCACCTCACCTGCGGCCCCAGCACACCCCCTCTCTAAAGCTGAAAAGCCCCAACGGGGGTGGTGCAGCTTAGAATACACTTTAGAAAGCTATCAGAGGAAACGCCAGAAGGGGAAAAGGTTCAACAATGGCAAGGGGGTAAACAGCATATAAAGAGAGTGGCCCCATCGCAGAGTTTTCATAGACACCAGAAGATGACACATCCCTCGGAGTAGCGGGGAGGCACCACAGAGGCAGAAACACCAGTGGATCAGCAGCAAGACGCAGGTGGATGCAGTGCTCACCCGGGAATGGGAGGAGGCAAACAGGGAATGCAGCCGACAGGAGATAAACACCTTCTGCACCAAGCAGCTGAGCCGTCCCTGCCATAATCTGCCTTTAAAGAAAGCACATGCGGAAATCACGGCCCGCAGAGAGTGCTGATATTCCAAAGTATGTGCTTCATATCCCAATTCTATATTTAGGGGAAAGCAAACACACTAAAGCTATGTACAGACAGTCCCTAGCATTTGTTGCATAGATTTGAATTTAATCAGCTAAAGATGGCTTAATCCAACATCTGGGGCTGTATCAAGCAGGAAGGCACCACACAAGGATTTCTTCCATGTTGGGCTCAAGCAGCTGCAGCCCAGCGGTGCCAGGTGATGCCACCCAAAGTACAGGGCTGCACCTACTCCATCGGAGCCACCGCATGTCCAAGCAAATGGGGCATTTCCATTTGACATCGGCCACCACATTGCTCTGCCAGGAACATTTCTGTGTGTGCCCCAGTCAAATGCCATCACCTGCAGGTCCTTTCCTCATCCTGCAGCTCATGGTCCGCTCCCCAGGAGGCAGTGTAGCCTGCTGGCACCCATCACGGCCCTGCCTGGTGCCTTCGGGGACCAGTGCTGCTCGGAGTCCTCAGCTGCTGTTGGGCTGCTCGGGCTCTGCCACCGCGCGGGGCTTGGTGACGATGCCCACCACAGCTCCAGCACTCCTCGCCCAGGGTCACAAACCCCTCACAAAGCAGTGCCAAAACTGATGTTAACCCAGGAAAAGTCTGAGTGATGGGGCCAGTCCACAACACACATTCTGCCTGCTCTGTTTAAAACTCATCATAAACTAGATTTTCTGCCTACTTCAACATTTCTTCCAACAGAAGCTGAATGCCTGTGCCATCACTTTCAATCTGCCCCTAGAAGAGCTCATCTCAAGACATTTTCCATGTAGTATTTTAACTAAACTTTCTTTCAATTTAGTGTTAGGTTCATTACATGATGTTCTGAGCCACTGAAATGAATTGCCTAAAAGTAATTTGTGCAGCAGCTGAAGGAGGAGCTTATAGCTATAAATGAGTCCACCTTTTGAACTTTGCATCCTTTGCCGGTATCAGTCTGCAGTGTGTCTGTGCATTTCTGTACCAGCAGAATTCAGCATCATTCGATGTAATGGTTCAGAAAATGTAACAGGCAGCAGCATATGCGGAGTCCTGCCCCGTTCCACCACGGAGCCGCAGCAGCCGGCCGAGCGGGCAACCTGCCCTCATGGTGCTCTGCGCCGCAGCAGCGCACGGCACAGCCCAGAGCTGCCGGGGTGCAGAGGGCACAGAAGCGCTGCCTTCACCCAGGAGATGGCCTGTAATCTCAGTAAGAAAGCATTGTGTCTCTTGCTAGTAAGTAGCAGAGAGTAAAAAAATACTTGGTTTGCAAATTGCAAGTGTAAATAACAAATATTTCTATTTGAAACTAATCAGTAATTTCTCCTGGTGGTACTGCTCATGTCCTGACATAGGTAAGGATCTAACATGCCACTGGAATACCTCCTCCTGTCTGCCAAAACAGAAATAACCTTGCTTACTTCCCTGAGTGCTAAACCACTACTCAATCTGCACCTGAAATGCAGAGGTCATGTCCGTGCTATTTTTAGAATCTGCTAGGTTGTGATAACAAGAATTCATCTTTATCATGGGAGAACTGGTATCTTTAAGCTTAATGATGTCCACAGTTGGATCCTAGCTCAGCTGCTAATCACCACCATCATCCGCAAGAAACAGACACAGCAAAACGCTGAAGGACCCTTCGATAACACAAGTGGTACCTATGATCGCTCTCCGGCAAAGCCTTTTCCTTACCACAAACCACTCTGTTAATTTTTACTGTGAGCAAGCATGAAAAAAGACCAGGATTTCAGAGGGCAAACACCCTCTGGAGCAGTTTGCAGAGCTCAGAAAGTTCCCTTGCTTTTCTGATGACGTGCATCAGGAGAACTCACCCGGCGGCTGAGGTCGCTGTAGGTGCTGTGTGAGCAGTACCACCCCCCAGCACACACCCCAGGGGCTGCGCTCCAGGAGACCGTCCCCAGCCCACCCGCTGCCTCGGTGGGCATTGAGGACGCCCCAACACGAACAGGCTCCTGTCCCTTCTCCAGGTGCCCAGCTCAGTTCAGCTCCTCCGTCCCGAGTGAAGGGGCTGCAAGGCATCCATCACACCAGCACCCAGCCGCGGCGCCCACCCCCAGCCTGGGGCACCGCGTCTCGCACACCAAAAATTCAACTACGGACCCCTTGCTTTCCATTTGAATCATGATTCTACCATGGATTTTGTCCACTTGGATGAAAAATGTATTTAGATTTATTTTAATCTATCTTCAGTGGGAACTAACAGACAAACCTTGCTTGTTATCAGGGAATAAACTCCTGGATGTAATAAGCTTCCAACTGGAGGCACGGACATTCATTAGATCAAATGAAAACCCTCTCCCAGTCAGATGGGATTTAATTAAGTTGATTCTGACAGGGAATTAAAGGTCTTTGCTGGGAGCTCTGTTTCTGGTGTCGGGGCTGTATCATTGAAGCTAAACATAGTACTTCCTGAGGCAGTATTAGTACAAAATATTTTGGACAAAATTGTTAGACTGAGATAATCTTGACATTGTTCATCTGCAGGAACCAGAGCCGCAGCTGAACCTGGTTGCTCCTAGTGAGGTCTTATCGTTAACACAGTAACGTGGCAAAATTAATTAGAGTGCATGGAAAACTGGTTTGTATATGCTAAAACTACCAACAAATGCAGAGACAAATACAGAAAACGATCCTGCGTGCTGCCAGGGCCGGGCAGTGGCAGACAGTTATCACTCATCTAGACGCAGCAACTATTTCAGAAGATCCTTGTGCAACCAAACAGCAGCACCAATGCACTTTCAGTAAAACATCCCATTCGCAGGTCTCACGATTTTCTATCAAACTATGAGTAATTCTGCTTAAACAAACTGCCTGCCCAGTCTTGCCCTGTGGGTCTGTAGGGGACGGGGGCTTTTGGCTCCTGGAAGGTGCCGGTCTGGAGGCATGACCGACGCAGGAGAGCACCAGAGCTAACAGCCCCAGCCCAGGATGGCAGAACCAGAGCAGGGAAGGGCCCATCCTGCCCCAGCGAAGCCCCACGCCAGCGTCAGGGCAGACGGCAGCGGCTCTCCCAGGGTCAGCACCGCTCATGCTGCCCCACCAGCACTTGCACCAGCAGCATCCAGGCGTGCAGAGGAGAAGCTGTAACTAGTAATTTCCAGGGAGGCCAGAGCCTATTACAAGCACGTCCACTGCTGTTCCCCAGGGTGACCTACAGCTTAGGGACGTTTCAGACCGTGGCCAGTCACAGGCTCACAGCAGTCTCTGATTCATGGCGCAGACTGCAAGGCAAAGTCACCTGGATTTTAATAGTCTTTTGCAGCACCACCGCTGAAAACATTGGGCTTTACCTATGCTTTGTCTTTTTTTTTTTCTTTTACAACTATGCACTGCACAGACAATATAAAATGCAATTTCCCAAGAGTAAGGGCCTCGTCACAAAAGAAGGTGGAGAATTATTTCTTCTGTTGTCCACACTTTGTTCGCACAAATCTGTGGTTAATGGTGAAGATCATGCCTCCACACATATCACAGGTGAATGGCGTGGCACCACAAGGGCACAGATCTTCACTCCAAGCCAGTCACTGATACGGGAGGAGCAGGGTGAGTGTGGAAAATGGCTCTGATCCAGCAGAAGAAGGGTCATCGAGTGTCTCTCAAGCACCCATAGTCAGCACCAAACAGATGTAATCATACAACATCCAACAATTTCCACTGAAAACCCACAGTGATAAACAATATCTTATGGACCATCTTCTAGAAATGACTTCAAGGCTTTGCAAATATTAATCATCACCACACCTCTGTGTGGTAAGACCTGGGCACCCGGCTCTGTTCCTCCCCGTGTTGTCAGGGAGAAAGCAGGTTACCAGATGTTACCAGATGTTACCTGATGTTGAGCAATGCTACTTCTATTTGCCATCCATAGCCTGCCTGATGCTGAATGGAAGATAACGGGCTTCCCTCTCCTCACCCTGCTGCCCACTGAGGTTCGCCAACAAGTGCATTACACTTTTTGAGTAAGGCAGTACAGCAGGTAGAGCAGATTTAAATGCTGTTGGAGTCACAGCCAGCTTCAGTTCAGAGCTCCCCACCCAGCACTGCAGCATCACCCACCTCCAGTGACTCCCAGCATCGCTGCCAGCCCAGTTAAGCCTTCTCAAGCCTAGTGGTGCCCTGTGACGCTAATGAATTTGGGAAAATCTCTGCTATGAAGAGGGATCAGTATCATGGGAGCTCCCCCCCGCCCGCCTTGGGTGGATGATGCAGTGTCCAAACACGGCACTCAACACCGGTCCCTGCCCAGGGGAGGAACAGCCGCCTCTGGTGGCAGATGACGTGCAGTCAGAGCAGCATCCTCCGTACGCTGGTTGTCGCCTGCCTGGTACAGGCTGCATCGGGGAAATTGTTTGTGTGGCGGTGACGGGAGAGCCGGGGAATCAACAAATGTTTTAATATTCTGGAGCAATGCTCTGGGCAGACCGTCAGGCTGCCGCTGCGGCTGCCAGCACACAAGGTGAGAATGCTTCGTCCCAGGGACGGGGGACGCTGTCTGGGGAGGGGACAAGGAGCAGCGTCACTCCCGCAAAATGGCCATCGCAGAAAAAGCGACTGCGGGACACCCATGGGCTGGCGTGGTCCCTTCCAACACACCCAGGTGCAAGCCAAGGGTAACGATGTGGATTTTAGCAATTGTGCTGGGAAGCTGCTCTCCACTCTAATGAAAATCTGGGGATTACTTAATTCAAAATGGAAAATGCAAATGGCAATGTGGGTTGTGAGCACATGTTTGGGCTTCTTTCAGAAGGGAAAAAAGTGAAAATACTAATTAACCTCAGTTGTTGGAAGAACGCCCTGCAGAAACATGACTCAGAATGGGTGACAAATCATAAAATAATAATAAAAAAAAGGACCACAATGCTCTGGGGACATTAAGCGATTACAGAGAGTTGTTATTTGGCTGATTTTCACACTTCATTAGTATATGCATAATTTAACAAGTGAACGTGCTGAGGGCTGGCAAGACATAAGAGCCACTTTCTTGAAACACGAACTGTAAATTGGGATGGCCACAGTTAGATTTTTTTTTTTTTTTAAATCATGATGGAAAAGCAACAGACATCAATTCTAGGCCTTCAACAGAAGGCAGGGACTTGCAGAACCTGAAGAGCACAGCGCTGCTATGGCAGGGCAGCCCCTCCTGCAGAGCCAGGCTGCAACGGGGCCCAGAGCGCCCAGTTTGACATGGCTGGGGGCTACTCCCGAACAGTCTGACCTAGAATTACATAAATCTAGGTGAAAACACCACTGCAGAGACAGGGGCGCTTGGGATGAGGAAGCTCTCCAGGCATCCTCAAGCATTTTCTTTTCCTTTCCCACTTCTTTGTGGCTGAACAGACCAGCCCCGGTTTATTAACACGTATTTTTAATCCTCTCCAGAGTGCTCTTCTTTACCAAACCCTTTCTCTGGGGCTTGGTTTCTCTGCCTTTTGATCTGCTAATGGGCTTTCACCCTCTCCCATTCCTTTTAGGCTGCTTCCATGTGTAAATTCCTTCCACCTGCACTCCTCTATGGCCTGATCTGAACCACCATTCCATCGAGGCTGTCCATCCCCCTGCCGGACCACCACCTCTCCCCACTCACGCCAGCCTGCCCACCTCACACCGCACCGGTGCCCCAGGGCTTGCCACGGGCGAGAGCCTCCCTGGCACAAACTGGGGCTCCCACCGCTACTCCAGACAGGGCAGGGGGAAGCGGGGGGTCTGCACGAGGCTTACAGCCGGTCGGGGTCTCTGCAGCCGCCCATGCCGGGGGAGATCAGCTCCCACTGCCCCGTCAGCAGCGGCCACCCCCGCTTGCTCAGAGTCCGCCTCGGGAGCAGCAGGGACAGCACTGATGTAGAGGGCGGACAGACTTTTGGGAACTACTGTCAGAGCAGGTGACCTTCCAGCATGCTCATTCCCCTTCTAGCAGGGAGAAATGAGGGCAGGACAAAAAGATGGTTCACCTGTACCAAGTCCGCCGTGTTTACATGGAAGCAGCAACGCCCAGATGTACCATCCTTCGCGGGGCCCTGGACTGCTGCCAGCCCTGCATCGCACCACGGTGGCAGGCAGCGCGCTCCATCAGCTGTGACACTGGGGAGCAACATCGCACCGAAGGCCTGGCAGCCATCGTCCATGTCCAGCGGCACCCCGGGAGGCGTCCCAGGCCGCGCTGCCCATCACAGGGTGCCCCAACAAGCGCAGACCCCATGGGGGGCTCCTGCAGTGCCCAGGAGAGAGAACACCCAGGATGCTCAGCATGAGGAGACCTGCAAGCAAAAGCCGAAAAGACGGCTCAAATGGTGGAGAGATGAGCCTTTTGCAAAAAAAATAAACCTATCGTTCCTTTTGCCCCACAATCTGAGGCAGCTGCATTTCTAACAACTGTTCCAGACTGTAATTTCTCCACATTTTAACAGATGTTCTGTTTATGAAACTGGAAGAGGATTTAGGACTTATGAATAATGCCAGGAGGTCTGGGAGATGTTTCTTTATATGATTAACTGACCACAGGCCATTTGTTTTACAACAAAGATGCTCAATGATCCATGCACAATGATTTATTCACACCCTGTCTATCATAATGGTTGATGTCTCCCTGGTACCCTTCATTAGCATCCACACAACGATGGGGGAGACGCACATCATGAGAGCAAGTTCCCATTGCTCTCCATGATAGTCTATTAGCTAGGGCAGAATCGATCAGCAGGAAACCCAAGACCATGACAAGGAAACCCTAACAACTGGCAAACGAGATTTCACCAGTCAGGCAGGTTTGGTAAAGTCCCGCTTTCAGGCAACCCTAGTGCTCCGCTTACTGGGGCAATTTTGCACATTTCACCTACATTTCTGATGTTAGATACAATGATATTTGCTGCAAAGCCGACAGGGCAATCTCTCTATTGAGAGAGAGGTGGTGGAAGCCCCATCCCTGGAAGTTTTGAAGGCCAGGCTGGATGGGGCTCTGAGCAACCTGATCTAGTGGGAGGTGTCCTTGCCCAGGGCAGGGGGGTGGAACTAGATGATCCCTTCCAACCCTGACAATTCTACGATTGTACTCCCGCACTGCTCGCCCCATGGGACCACCTCGAGTTCAGGAGGGCTCATCCCATGCGGTGGGAGCCCATCACTGCTGCCCAGCCCAGCTCTGTCTCTGCTGACAAGCCACAGCAGCAACAAGGATCCCAGGGCAGTCTCCCAAACATAAAGCAAGGCAAGAGCTGACCCTTTTAGCTATGAGTCTCTGAAGGGGCGAGCACCTTCCCAGGGCTGTAGTGCAAGTAAACTGGGGGAAGCAAATAATACTCTTGTCATATCCCAGCACTTCCTGACTCTGCAGCTGAAATACCGCTGCACTGAGGCGGTGTGAGAGAACTAGCAAGTGGAGCTCACTCTAAGTGAAAGTGGAATTGACAAATGTACCTTAATTGTCCAAATTAAACAGCTGATGGCGAGTACCTGGCATCGTCCAGGTAACACGTATTTGCTTTTCATAAGCGCTTGATTTTCATCACTCTGACTTCCAGGAGAGGCAAATGTTAATGGCTGCTGGAAAGATTACTTTTACTCTGACTTTGGCTCTTAATAAATGAACAAGAAATTTTATGACTGTGAAAGAACTTTGAGTTTCTCCATCAAATGAAACACAACAATGCTTGGATGGCACTTAATGTTGTTTTGTTTTCTTTTGCTGTGCATAAATAATTACAAGTGAGGATGCAGAACTTTGAAGTTGAACTTATGAGTATGAGCAAAGCCACAGTGAGAGTAATAAATTATGCAAAACTATTTGTGCTTGGAATGTCAATGTTTCAAGATGATGCAAATAGGCACTTTTTGAACCTCTTCTAAAAACCCAAAGAAGCCTTGGGACCAAACCATATGGTTCAAGTCAGTTACCCATAGCAAGCTTAATGCTTCCGCCAGCCAGCACGGATTTGGTCAATTAGCTTATTAATGTGTTTATGCAAACACAGAGAAAAAGAGTTGGGGAAAGTCTCCTTGATTTCTCTCTGCCAGACTCACTGAGGACCACAGGGCTGAGAAAATGTTAATCCAAAAACATGTTAAAAAAACCAACAAAACCAAAACCCCCGCATCAATCCCAAGCACACCGACAGGCAGAACTGATGACTGGGCTTGAGCAGAGCCGTGTCTTATCAGAGGTCAAAGTAACAGGCAAAATAGTCCCTTCCGACCTTGAAAAATCTATGAAATCTTCAGCAGAAAGCTGCCATATTGGTTACCATTTATGATTATATGTCCTTGGCTCAGGACAAGGAATATCTAATTATACTAATTGCTTCTGGTTTAGGAACGGACCCTTTACACTTGGATAAAGGTGCCTATAAACAACAGCGTTTCTGCCTGCTCTAGCTGTGGGTCAGGTTTTACATGCTCTGAGAAGATTAACTTTATTCCTAGTGAAGAATTTAATTACAGGAAGTGATTAGCCAAGTGCTCCCAGTCCATACAGCCACAGTACCAGCCGCTCAGAAGCATGAGCAATTTCTACCACAGGTGAATCCCAAGAACAGCAAAACTGAAGTGAAGCTGTTTGGGTTTTAAGTGATACCACCAAGATCTTGATCTCCACAGGCCAATTACAACATGCTGACTCAAGCAACATTCAGCAGGGCTGGAAAGAGGGGAAACCAATAAAAAGACAGCAGGAGACTGAAACTCCATTTTAAAATACAGGAATAACATCATTTTATAGGCTTCTTGTTTTCTAATTGCAACACTGCAAAAATCAATGGCTTTTGGAAAGTAAAAGAAATGCACACAGTAAACCGCTTGCAAACCCTGCTAGCCAGAAAACAATGCTTGCTGACAAATATAAATATTCTTGTCCCCATCTTTTGGAGGGGGACGGGACAAAAGAATGCCTTGAATATATCCCATCTGCTTTAACATTTTTCACTACAGGTTAATAATTGTACCAGCAGCTATTCACTAAGCAAGAAAAAACTGTAATTAAATATACCTAAAATAGCCTTCCAGCCTCCAAATAGCACTGCCAAGAGCCTAACAAAAGCTAAAGCTGACAATCTAGCCAAGCTGTCTATTAGCATTCTCACACTGGAGGTAACTGAGTGCAATGGCTAAGACAAGCTTCTATTTTCATGTACTGTCATGCAGAGAGACTATTTAAATGGCTTGGGGAAAGGCATCCCCTGGAGAAGCCCCCCTAGCCCCCCATGCCCGCGGAGCCAGTGGGTGTTTCAGCCCTGGCTGGCAGGATGGCACCTCCGCAAGGACAACTGAAGGCCACAGAGCAGCCAAGAATAAATGCCACGAAAATCCAAACATTAACTTTGCAGAATTAAAGTCTTTCCAAGCACTCTACCAAGACAGGATTTTTCCCAACAAACTAGTCCCAAAAGCTTCATCTTGGATGATTTAATATCATCATCCACTGGGAGCACCTTCCCATTTAATGTATCTGACCATACTCGCATTCTCCCACGCTAACCTCACTGACAAGTCGCGTCCACCAGCGGATGGCAAAGCATTTGCGGAGTCCAGCTCAGCTGTCAGCGTTACCACCCCAACACGGCAGTGCCCGCACCACCTACCACGACACAAAGCTCCCGAACACCAGGCTGATATCAAACAGATAAAAAGTCTTGAGACTGACTTTGTAAAACAGCACTGAAAATTACTCCTCCTTACATCTGATAGCATTGCTGCAGGTTTATCCTAGCCAGGCAGAAGGGACAGGGTTTGGTATCCAACAGCCGATGGAGGAGAACTGACAAGGACAGTATCACAGTATATTTTTCTCATGCTAAATACCACTCCCATCTCTGCACGTGCACTGAGAAGGTACCGCTGGGCCCAGGGGCCATGAGACCACCAGCCCAGTGGCCACTGCCTGCAGCCGCCACTCTGAGCCCGACACACTGTGCATCGGCGCTTGGGTTTTACGGGGGGATGGTTTCACTTGAAGGCCTGAGACTACATATGCAAAGGAAAAAATCCTGCTTTTTCTGGCAAATCCTAGTCCACCAGATTTCATCACCTTGTCAATGACTTCACACGTTGTCAGAAACAGATTGCAAGGAAAGAAAGAGGGTTGTTGAGGCAGTAGCTCTTGAAAGACAGAGAACAAGGTGCCACAGAAGTCAGGAATTCAGCTGTACAATGGCACTTCAAACCAGGGCACGTCTCCTGTCTGGAGTCACGACAGCCATTTCTAGCCAGGCAAGTGAACTGTGCCTCAGCCACCCACTGCCGCCCTGCAAAGGAGCCGCCACAGAAGCAGAGCGGGCGGCGACGGCGTCCCTGTCGGAGAGGGAGAGATCTCAACTAAAGAGAAAGCAGAGATCTCTCTCAATTAAAGAAACCAAGCCTTTAAGAATAAAGCTCCAAAGCCTCGCCAGTTCCCATAGCTGCGTGGGTCCCTGGCAAGGGGAAGCACACCAGATGTGAGCACGATTTGGAGCAATTTCTGGCAGTTTCTCTCTAAATACAGCTCTGCGCAGAGTCTCTCCTCCTGCCTCTGAAGGAGGTGTCCATCTCACCCCACGCCCCTCTGCTGCTGCCCGGCCCTCAGCACGTCCATCGCTGGTTCCCCCGGCCCGGAGAGGAGCTGGAGCGCCGGGAAAGGGCAGGTTTGGGTGAAGGGAAACGGCAAGAGCAAGGTTCAGTGCAGAAGTCTGCAACAGAAACTGCCCTCACCTTTCTGTCGGGTGCAGGAGTCGGCCCCTCAGAGAAGGTCCCGTACATGACCTAGGCTTCAGCAAACACGGGGAGCTTGCTGGATTCACAGCTGCTTATCCCTTGAGAAAGAGGGTCCCAGAAGTGCTTGTGAGTATTCGTCTGTCCTTCTGCCTCCTCCCACGGGTAAAATATCCCCGGTCAGAAAAGGAGAGATGCTTCTACCTGCCACATACAAAACCCTCATGCAAAGAGGGCAACTAGCACTTCGACCGGATTTAGCTGTTCAAGGAGATGGTAGGAAAGGCACAAGTGAAAGCCCTCAACAGTCAACCTCCTCGAGCAACACAGACCAGCTGTAGAGCAACAATTCTCCTGTCCTGGTGCTGTACACCGCACGGGACATCAGGACTGTACAGCCAGAAGCACCAGGACCAGGATCTCACATCTGTAGTTAACAGACAGACAGTGCTGGTGACAAAGCACTGCAGCTGCACCCGTACTGTCACCACACGAACGATGAGGGGATGGGCTGGTTGGAATATGCATGCCAGGACGCTAATGGGCAACCTTCATAGAATGGTTTGGGTTGGAAGGGACCTTTTAAGGCCATGTCTGCCCTGGGCAGGGACACCTCCCACCAGCCCAGGCTGCTCCAAGCCCCGTCCAACCTGGCCTTGAACCCCTCCAGGGATGGGGCAGCCACAGCTTCTCTGGGCACCCTGGGCCAGGGGCTCACCCCCCTCACAGCAAAGGATTTCTTCCTAATCTCTAATCAGAATCTCCCCTCTCTCAATTTAAACCCATTCCCCCTGGTCCCACGGCTCCCCTCCCTGATCCAGAGTCCCTCCCCAGCTTTCCTGGATCCCCTTTAGGGACTGGAAGGTCTCCCCGGAGCCTTCTCTTCTCCAGGCTGACCCCCCCCAGCTCTCTCAGCCTGTCCCCACAGCAGAGGGGCTCCAGCCCTCGGATCCGTGCAGAAACTAAGGGTGGCATTTGGCCCCCAGAACCTAACTTATAACAAGCCTAATTGTATTAAGGACCACACAGTGTATTGCTTTATTTGTAATGAGTTTTAGGCTTCAGAAGCTGAGAATCCCATCTGCAAGAGCAGACTGTTGCATGATTCAGCTATTAATAGCCACTGGTACACGCTTATTTCCAGCTGAGGGACATGAGCGGGGAGGAGACAACCAGATGGAGATAATGCATTAGGGTGATACAAAGCCAAAAAAAGGATGGTCCACTTCCCCACATCCTCACACACATCTCAGGCTTGCAGCAGGGAGCAAACAAAGTGTCACATGTGATTAACTCATAAACTTCCTAATTAGAAAGTTCTTACATTACATCAAACATCCAAACGCAACAAAACTTCATTGTCTCCTCCCAAGAGCCCCGTGCAGACTAGAGTCCGAGCAGACTACCATCAGAGCAGCATCGCCAAGATCCAGGCCCAGCCTGGAAGTGCACTAATAGGTAAGAATCAGTAAATCCATCGCTAACATACGAGCAAGAAGCTTCATCTAGTTTATGAAGTGCTTTGAGACCTGTTAGCGAAGCAGTGCAGGATGAGAACAGGAATCCTGTTCTCCCATGGACGCGATGGCCAGATGTGGGTTCCCGAGTGCCTGACTCGGGCTGTGCCCGGGCACCAGCCTCCACACAGGGAGCACTGCCCCAAGGGGCACCGTGCCGACCATCTCAGACCTGCCAGGAGAAACGCATCTGGCTCCACTGACACCAGGGACAGCCCCAGCTACCAGGTCACCTCTGTGTGGCATCACGAACGCAATCTTGGGCAAACTAAATCAGTTAGTTGCCATATAGCAAAGTATTGACCTTTGACTTTAATTTTATGCCTGATGACTAATAAAGGATGCTTCTTCGTTACTTCCATTGCTGAAAACAGCTTAATAACCTGTTATTAGCTGGAGGCACTTCATCGGTAACACCAGGCTGCTGTATTTTGCAGGACTCCTAATGAAAATGTTACATCAAGGTGACAAACAGTATGAAAACAGATCCATAACCAAAATGCTTTGGCTGCAGGGAAACTCAGACCTAGCTGGTACTGGGGGAGAGGGGCTTCCAGGTGCACTTTGCTGGATGTGACCATGCTGTAGATACCTCCAGGGTGCCAGCAGCACCACAGCCCGCCCGGCGCTGGGCCGCGCTGGCTGAGAGACGCCTGCCCCGGCTTTCTGCCCCACGCACAGCCCAACACACGTGCCAGCAGCAGTCCAGAGACTCCACACAGCCCCTGTCTCCAGCTCTCCCTAGGCTGCTTTCGACTCCAACACGAAGGGCAGAGAAGATGCAAAAAACCACAGGCTCGGAGCATCGCTCCGTGTGGTTTCCAGCCTAGCAAAACTCCTGTGCTCACAGGCATTGCCGGTCCGGACAGGGCCCCATCGCTGCACGTGGCCATGTCTCTGTAGACAGAAATCACACGGGTCTGGTGGCTGCACAAACCCATAGCCCAGAGAGCACAACTAAGGCTAGAGTGGAGAGACACCTGCAAACTTAGCCAAAATTCAGCAGTACGTCACTGATTGGAGCTGTGCAGATCCCCATTCACTCCACTCCAACTCAACATGTGCGTTTTTGCAGGAGGTAGTTGCTGCAGGGATGTTTGCAAAGATTTTGATGGGCCTATGAGATGGGACTCTGGCTTCTGCCAAGAAACTGGGCAAACAAACCAACCCACCCCTGGATACCTGCGTTATTTGTATCCTCCAGCTGAGAGCGTTACCCCCAAACTGATCTTCACGACCGGAGGCAATCACAAGCAGACATCTGGCATACCACTCCTGCGAGCCAGAAATTTCCAGTGGGGAACCAGTTACAAAGCAACACTGCTCATGCTGTTATCATAATTAAGGGTCTGTCAGCCTACGGCAGCCAAGGCCAAGTTTATGTAGGGAGTGTGAGGGAGGGCTCTCAGAAACCACCTCTATAATTCTCCCTCTCCCAGTCCCCCGATCCCACACAGACACCCGTTTCCAGGGACAGCTTGTCAGCCAAGGTCGGAGCAGTCTCCACCTCTGCCCTCTAACCTCCAGCAGCAGACTGTGTCTCCTCCTCCAAAACAGCAAGTGCAAGGGTCCTGAGTCAGGAGTCATGAAATAATCTGCTTATAATGGAGGCTTCCTCTACCTGCCAGACAGGTGGAAATCAGTTCATACACACAGGTTTCGAAAGGAATTAATTTTATATGTATCTACCTATTAATGTTCAGAAAATTCAAATTAAATGTGTGAAATGTTTAACTCCCTTTTGTTACACCTCACATGAACTGTGCACCCCACTAAAACACTCTGTGTAAGATGACGTCCTGCTGCCGGCGGCTGGGCGACAGCCTCCCCCCTCCCCTGGACAGCCCCCTTATCTCAGTGGAACAAAGACCAACACTGGTCGTAAGAGCCCTTTCGCTGCCACAGGAGACACTGAGCGTGCTTCGTTTTCTCAGTGCAGAGCTCTCATCCTGACACTCAGAGCTCTCTGGAGCTGTGCAGCCCAGCTATCTGCAGCTGGGACACACAACGGTATCGTACGGCAGAACATCATGAGGTGCTTTCCTGAAAATGAAGCAGCTAAAGAAGACAATTAAATTCTCACCCCCTCACAAGGGAGCTGGGGACATGCATGAAGGGCTGAAGGGTCATCTGGGTTGTTCACTGCTCTATCACAGTTTCATTACAATTTTCAAACCAGAGTAATAGCCAAAGCTGGACTCTAGCAGCGTGACCTCTCAACAGACTCCCAGGCAGCAGGATGGTGACAAAACCAGGTGAAGAGGGAGCTGGGCTCTCCCACTAGTTCCCAGCCATTGCAGAGGTTTCCCAGGCACAGCAGACGTGCCCCGACTGGAGACCGGCACACAGTGGGAGGGTCATCACTGGTGTCCCCTCCTGCCTCGAGGGTTGTGCCATGCACCCAACTTCCAGGACACGGCATCAGGCAGCAGCAGAGCAGCAGCCCCACGGAAGCAAACCTCACTGCAGGCAGTTCCACGCTGGCTGCACAGCCCCACACCTGTACACTGCAGCTCTTGCGGCATTTTCTGTGGGGCTGCCATGCCCCAGGAATGGCCGTGCTTAGAGATGGGCACCCTTCCTGGCAGTAGGTTTGTGTGGGAGCTCCACCATGAACACCAGAATACAAGCACTTAGTGTTCTGCAGTGTGCATCTGAGCAAGTTTAATGGGTAGGAGCCAGGTGTTGAACAAGCTCCATCCTCCCCCCATCGCTGGTCGGCATCTGGCGCCCATCAGTCTGAGCTCCGCGGCGAGACAGGTTCATCAGCTGCGCCGTAAACAGCAGGAGGCGGAAGGACTGGCTGCTCTGCACTCCCCTGACCTCCCGCCCCTGCTCACCCAGGAAGATTTACTCAGCCCGCAAGTGAAGCAATCTGTCATCCCGCTAATGCTGCTCACCCGCTGCTTAACTGCTGGGGGATAGCACAGAAAGGAGTTGTCAATAGCTGGTACTCAATGTTTGGTCAAATGCCTGTGCTCTCAGACAGGTTGCTTTCCATCAGCCAGACTGCTTTTCCTTTACTCACAGAGCCAACAAAGGGAAGGCAGGGAGATGCCAGGTGACTCGCCCCAAGGCTGCACTGCTGATTTCGGGTCTGCTTGGTGACACAGCGGCAGACACGCAGGTCCTGCGGCTCCACCGAGGCCAGCAGCACCGCACCAGGATGCGGCTGGGCGCGGACCATGAGACACCCGGAGCATCGCACTGGGCACCAAGTGCCTGTCGAAGGTGGCTGTCACCGTGTGCTGCTGCTGCAGGGCATCGCTCCATCCCCAACCTGAGGGACGTCCCAGTGCCAGGGCTTCACCCAGAGAGGCGCGGACTGCAGGGCACGCGCTATGGAACACTTGAAATACCTTTATCTTGCTATCAATGTCTATGTCACTGAGGACTTTTATATCAAGAATAAAAACACCAAAATGAAGCTTAAAACCAGAAGTCTTCCGTAGTCTATAAAACCTTGGAAAGGAGGGTACTGGGGAAGCCACGTGTGAGGGGCTGAGCCCTCTGAAGCTGCAGCTGAAACTGGCTGTTTCAGGATCCGGGGCTTCTCCAGTTGCCAGACTTCTTGGGGACCTTGTTATCGGCACTTTGGATAGTTTCCACTTTGATACCCCTGCACTCAAACAAGTTACAGATCAAACCAGGCAGCCAACAGAATTTTTACATTAAACTACAAAATAATTTAAAATCCCCTTTGAGGATGTTATCACAGGGTTAACACCCACTCTGGCTTCAGATAACATAGCAGCAATAAATGGTAATGTGCACTATGGAACATGATTTATTTTTGCTGAGCAGGCTCAGCATCTATAAATCTCAGCACTCTTAACATTTAAAGTTGTTATTCCAATGACAAAATAGACATGAGGGAGATAACAGTCTTTATCTCCATTAACGTTTTATTGTTATTCAGAGAATATGGATATGGACTGATCCAAGGGTAGGAAAATCACAGCAATGTGTTTGCATACTCGGGAAGCTGAGATAATGGTCGTGTTTTATGACTGCACTAGGGAATCAACTGAAATGCAGGACAGAGAAGATCGAAATGTGAGATTAATTGTCTATTTTGGTTTCTAGTTTCTATTTCGGTTACCTTCCCATTCACAGGATCTGCCTTAGCACAGATTAGGGGAGATGCTCCATCATGCACTGCCGAGCAGCCGACTCGCTGCATGCGAGTGAGCGAGGAAACAGTTTTAAAGGAAACAAAAAGGCAGCAGAACAGTTGTGTGCAATGCAGACAAAACAGCGTTGCAATGGGGGCAGGATCCTTCTGCATACGCCAGCCACCTGGAAGCAACTGTGCTCTCTGCCCTGGCCGGGCTGCCAGGACCCCTGCAGCCCCCACCAGGCTGCGATACGAATCTCCAAACCCCTCTGGCATTTTCTTTCCTTCCCAAGGTACATATCAAACTGCAAAGTACCACAACACCCTTTGTAAGCTGGCCCTGAAACAAAGTGAGCTGAAGCTGAGGTAGATCTTGATTACAGGAGACTTAAGTAGTTAAATACTGAAAAATAAATCAAAACGGAAAACCCGCCAAATTGCAGAGCCGCCTGCCTGCTCCCGGGACCAGCTGTGCCAGGGAGGGCCAGCCTTCCTGCTCCCACGAGGAGCAGCCCGGGGGTCGCAGTCCCGTCCATCCCTCCTGGCAGCTGTCACTCGCCTTCGCTGCACACCAAAAGGCAACACGAGTACCATGGCTGCCCCGCCGCAGGCAGTGCTCGCTCCGGGGCCGCCCCACCTCCAAGCTCCCCGGCCAAGCGCTCTCGGGAGGTCTCACCCCAACCCGGGGCAGGTGCGACACCGAGCAGGGGTGGCCGCCCTGGGGTCTCCTTCACACGGGCTCCAGGCAGGCACTAAGCAGCTCCTCCCACCAACTTGGCAGAGCCCCCATCCCCGAGGTGAGGCATCCTCCAGCGTGAGCAGGGGTGGGCAGGGGTGGGCAGGGTGCCTCCGCCAGGCAGCATGAGCACTTGTGACAGAAACCCAGGTCTGAGACAGGCCAGCCCTGCCGAGGTGCCGCCAGACAGATTCAGAGGACCAAAGAGCTTGGGACAAGCTTGAACTTGACAAGGGGAAGGCATAAAGTCTGCATTGCTCATGGAAAACCCCCAGGTTAGAGAAAAGCCTCAACAAAAAGGCAAAGCTATCATGAAGGGTGCTACCTCCGATTGTTTCACCCGCTGCCAACTTCCTCGGCTCGCCTTCGCTGCACCTGGCAGGCAGAGCGGCTGCAGCTCCCTCAGGTCGGGAGCCATCGCTGTCTTGGATTGCGACGGCAGAGCGAAAAATCACCCCAACTCAGTTAACTGCTGGATGCCACTGCACACCTGAAGGGGACTGACACAGGGATGTCAAGGACGAGAACAGCACCCAGGACTCCCTTTGGTCACTGCCACACTGAGCAAGGTCCCGCCTGCGCTTCCTGAACAATTCAAAGCCCAGTGGCACAGCCCAAGGGGAGCGTTACCATTCCCCGCTCCCTCCATGACAGCAGCTACCTTGGGAGAACGAAACCACTCAATCAAATGTTTCCCCTCAAGAAATCAGACTCACAATGCATCAGGAGAAAAATAACCACTGCTGCTGGAACAACTGCTCTGAACGGAGACACTGACTCCAACGGCTCAGTCTGCCCTTTCCTGGGGAGGGCAGCAGGGACGCAAGCTGTGCACCGTGCTCCTGACAACATATGAACAACGCACTCAGTGTCTCCAAATCTGGGCTCTGGTGCCCAGCGCCAGGGCAGGATGGCTGCGGTTGCACTTCACCCTTCCCAGGATCTCTGGGGCCAGGCACGGCGTGCCCGGGACGGTCCTGGGTTTGCTGTGCCCCAGCTCCCGGGCAGGGCACACACCGGTCCCCACACTCATGGGGACTTTGGGAGGGCCCAAGGAGCTCCGGTGCCGCTGTGCAGGGCTGCTGGGTATCTGTGAGCCACGGCAGCACTACGCAGAGGGGCCAAGATGAGCAGTTCGTGGGTACTTTGATGTTCACCCACAAGCTCCAGACAGACCCGTCGAGCAGCAGCGCCACCATCACTGGGCACCCTGGCTCCCTGCTCCAGTGGCAGGCACTGCCCTGCATGCTCCCTGCTGTACCCGAGCTCTGTGCCAGCCCTGGTTGCGGAGGGGCCTTTGTGTCGGCTCAGCACATCGGCGTAAGCGCTCCCGGCAGCAGCCGCATGGCCAAGATCAGGAGGAGCAGGGAGGAAGCAGCTGCTATTTTTAACCTGCCTGATCAGCACCCTGCCACATCAACACGCCTCAGCGCTGCTACGCGTGCGGCTCTGCGCACCTCACCTCTGCGCCAGCACGCTCCTCTCACCAACCGCACCAGTGGCATTTCCAGCAACCCCAGCAGCTGGGATTTACACTCTCAAAGGATCTCTTCCACCAACATTTATTCCCAGTTGCCCACTGGCAGGGGTACGCCTCTGCTCTAGCTCCCAGAGTTTAGGGTACCTGATGATTACCTGTCCTGCCACAGCATTAGCCATGAAGTCCTACCGTCTGCTGCCTTTCCAGGCACAGGATCTCGCCAGCTCTTTGGGAAGGAGGCGTTAGGGCTTTGGCAGAGCCCTGCAGGGTCTTGTTCACACAAGCGATCACAAGAACCTTGCCCAGGAGCAAGGCCATATCGGGTCAAACCAAAAGCACATCCAGCCCAGTATCCCATCTCCAGTGGACAACAGGAGATGCACATAAACAGGGCACGTATGTAATATGTTTCCACTAATACTCTCCAACCCTCTAACAACATTCAGCTCAGGGACCTCCCAAGCCAGAGGTGGTCCCTCTGTGTTCAGCAAACCTTGGCAGCTTTCATGACCTTGTCCAGTCTCTTTTCACAGATACTAAAAGATCCCAAGGGTTGACTACCCCATGGGAGTTTCCCAAGTCTGGCAGCTGCTCTGCCGGACCTTCAGCAGCTTCCCCACTGGAGCTGCCCATGCCTCTGCCCAGTGTGGCCCAAGGGAGAGCCCGGCCACAACACGCAGCCCTCCACACACCAATGGCTGCAGGACAGAGGGGGAGCACGAAACGCTTTGCATCACCTGCCAGCCCCTGGCAGCACAAACACAAGGTCACTCAGAAACATCACCCCAAGTGTCCACTGAGGCCTCTGAGGAGACACCAGGCATGGTTTAGTGATGGTTTTTGTCAGAGTTAGGTTGATGGTGGCACTCGATGATCTGAAAGGTCCCTTCCAACCTAGGGAATTCTATGATTCTATAGAGAGTAGGCATCACCACGGGAGCTGGCTGAGGAGCAAACATGTCCAAGGGAGGCGCAAAACGGATGAAGGCACAGAGGTGATGGGACAGGAGGGGCATGGGGAAAGTCACTGTGTTACGCTCAGACCTCCACCACCACCTCACCGAGTCCCACAGCGCCATTTGGAACCCCGCTGCTCTGTGCCAGCAGCCAAGGCTCGCCGTGCGAGCCCCATGGCGTGCCCCAGGGAAAGGTCCCTTCCAAAAGGACCGAGGCTGGGCTCCGACCTGACGCAGCTGGCCCCCAGAGCCCTACAGCAACAGGGCCGGGGCACTGCCGGGTACTAAGCCCAGACCACTCCACGCTGCTGCTGGCACCTGTTGGGAGTGACCCAGGCTTCCCCAGCGCCAGAGCCGGGGCGAGCCCCGACCTGGTCCTCACACAGAGACAGGGAAGGGGAGATGCCGAGCCCCATCCCCTGCAGACAGGTGCGAGCCCCGCAGAGGCCACCACCAGGGACTGGGCGCTCTCACAGCCCATCTGCGACGGGTCACAGTCACATCATTACCCGCTCCCGGTCCTCTCAGTAATCCCTAGATTACAGAGTCCACAGGCACATCTATTCTCTCATTAATCTGTGGATTAAAGTATCCCTAACTCAGCTTTGACGCAGTGCACTACAAACGGCGGAGTTACTCTGCTCTCCTCGCAGTGATCCCCGGATTAGACAGAAGGAGACATGTCTGTGGGTCCTTCTGACCCCGCTGGAGCGCAGGCTCAGGGAGAGGAGGGGAGGCCTAAACACAGGACATGTATATAAATAAAAAGCATAAAGGATGGGACTGTGTTTTATAATCAAAGTGCTTATGTGATAAAACAACAACTTCAAGGAGGTTCCTGGATTAATTAAATCCCAATCCAGATGATCCGCAAACAGTAACTCACATTTGTGACAATAAAAATACCCAGCAGCTCTCACCCTGAACCCAGCACTAGGGGAAAACACCTCACTCTGTGTTTTTCTGGGGACTACACAGATTTTTTTTTAAAAGTCACTGTTGCTGCCACAGCAAACTGACACAGAAAGTGAAAAAGCTTTCAGGGACACAGCACAGCACAACCTGGGCTGTGCGTGAGGTTCAGCCCCAGGCTTTTTCTGAAACTCAGACCATGTAAGGACAAGGCAGGAACATGCTCCCCATGGGGCTCAGCCCCAGAGGGAGGGAGGGATGGGAAAGCTGCTGGGATGCGGATACACAGCCAGATACCCGGGGAAACTGGTGACCAACTGGCCAGGTTTTAATCACATGAACTGCTTCTCTCTCCCCAGAACAGAACAAAAGAGCCTGAACTTGTTCTCTGCTGCATGCAGGGGCTGCTTGCGCATCCGACAGCTCCCAGCTACCCAAGGGCCCTGTGGAAGTGCACGGCCACGTCCCTGGCATCGGGGCGGACGGGGACCGGCATCAGGGCTCCCTCCCACAGCACGACAGCAGGACAGGGATAAAGGTGGATGGGAACGACTGAGAGAGGCAAGGGGGTTACAGCTGGAAGTAACAAGATTAAACCAGAAAAAGGAAATGAAGGCTTAATGATAGATTTCTCAACAGCAAAATCTATTCAGTTTGGGAAACGCTCCTCGAGGAGATTAAAGACTCGATGGGGCATCAGCCAATGCCCTGGGAAAAGGGGCACATGAGGAGCAGCCGAGCGGTGGCAGGGGAGTGGCTGGGGGGTGTCATGGCCTTCCCACCCAGCTGCAGCCAGCATGTCCCCAAGGCCACACGTCCCCAGTGGGGCGAGTCCCGTGCCCTGTGGGGGAGACGTTGCCTTGGAGGAGCCAGCAATGCCCCACTGTGGGGGCCAGGGTGGCCGCAGTGGGCCCACACCGTGGCTGTGGGTCCTCCCAAGGGTCCTCCTCCAACAGCACAACCACCTGGCCATGGGCCACCTTCTCGAGTGGCCCCAGGCTCACCTCCCCTGGGCTACCACGGTGCTCAGCACCCTCCTCTCTCAAAGACTCTGCCCCACAATGGAGCAGGCGTCTGTGGACATGAAACACCCTCATTCGTTAGGCATTGTCTCGCTGGGTGAGCTGTAACAGCCACCACTGCTGTCCCACCCCAACCTGCTGAGCACCCATGCTCAGTTGTGACTGTCCCTCATTAGGGCAGGGAGCACAGAGTGGGGCATTCATGCCCATTCCTCCTTTGTTTGGAGGTATTTACCCAAATATAAGCCACCAGGACTCAGAGACTTGCCAGGTGGACAGCAATGCAACACAAAAACGGTCACGCTCACAGCTTGAAGACATCAGGAGATGGGCGTTTTGGGGCAAGTTACTGGAAATGGGACAACTTTAGGGGGGTGAAGGGCCCTTAAACGTCTCTAGCCAGCACATCTGAAAGGGAAACCTATTCAAATGGTTTGTTTGTATTCAAATAGTCTCAATTTGTCCCACTTTTGACTGGGTGCTCAGCAGAACTGCAAATGGATTTATGCAGCAGAACAAACCAATCACACTTTCTGAACGTTCCTCACATGAGCCCTGCCACTCTGGGGCAGCGCGGCGGGGTCTGCACCAGCTCATGACCTTGCTGGCATCACCCTGGACCCAGCTCACCTGGGGGCCGAACCCTCAGCAACTTCATATTCCCCGGCAACTGAAGTCGAACCAGCACAATGGCTGCATTTCCTTCATTAGCAGTACTTCTGAGCACCCACAAGAACAAGGCATTCAAGTGTGCGCTTTTGAAATACCACCCTCGCCCCTCATCTGCATAAAAATACCAGACCCGTTTAAGTGACACCACCGCTTCACTAAACCACGCGCATAACCCTGTTTGCTGCCGAAGCTGACACACCAGACACCGTCATTTCCAAAGCAAGTCTTCACCTGCTGAGCAGGCTTTGGAAGGATTTTTTTTTTAAGCAGAAGACAGGTTACCAACCACATCAGTTTAGGCATATGCTGCTTTCACATATAGAAAGAATAAAACTGAATTATCTTCCTTAATTTTTTTCCACACTAGCAAGATCTACCATTTCAAAGGACATCCTTCCTTCCCCTAGCAGAACAACTGCATGGAGAATCCAACTCAAGAGCACAAGGTGATGAGAAACTCATCTGATACACAGCTCATGGACCTCCTCCAGCCCCGCCACAGCAGCATGGACCACCCCGTCTCAGCCAGTTACCTACTGCACAGACACCCTTGGATATCTCATTTCTGTGGAGGGGTTGGCTACAGTTTTCTAATACAAAACACAAGTCTCTTCTGAAAAAGCCACCTTACAGCTTGGGGAAATTCACCACAGATGGACTGGATCTTATCACCGAAATCTCGGGCTAGAAAATCCCCAGACCTCCCACTGAAATCACCACAGGCTCATCTCAACCCTCCATCCTTCCCGACCAGAAAAACTGAGTTCTCAGCAGGTCACAACAGGGTGGCTACCTTCACATTTTTTATTTGTTGGCTGCTGCTGCTTTCTTTATAATGCAGCAACAAGAAATTCATCCTTCCATGGACCACAGCATGAGGCGGTACGAGCCAGGCGGCTGGGAAGTTCGAGAGCTCAGCCCCATCCCGGCCACACCACCCTCTGGGAAGCACCTCACACCAGAAACATCCCTCCACCCCTGTGCTGGCAAACTGTCTGCGAGGAGGCCAGTGTGGCCTCACGTGTCCCCCTGCCGCCCAGCCCCACGGCGTGAGAGATGACGGAGAGAACAGCGGAGCCAGGGACATGCCGGGGTGTCACCTCCCCTGCCTCTGGGGGCTGTCGATGCCGAGCACTTACGTTTCAGCTACACACGAACAGCACAAACTTGACATGTATGATCATTTTCTTTGCCCACCAGGTACCCAAAGCTTTCCATTACACCCACCAGACAAACCCTCCTTTAGCCATGCGCCAGAGTCATAGAATTCCCAAGGTCTGGTCCTATGTTGCTTCCTCTAGAGCCTTAGGAGAACAAAACAGTAAGGGAAAGCCTCTTTGGCTACTAATTAAGCTATTAATAAGCCTCTTCAGACTCTCTGGTGTGGAGTCTGGTTTTTGAAGTTTCACGCAAGGGGTCAGTGCCACTGGGAAGGATGGGGG
>VXBO01003516.1:153131-166348 GCA_013400135.1 Rhinoptilus africanus | reverse complement strand
GCCCGGGGGATGCTCCTGCCCGGGGGATGCTCCAGCCCGGGGGATGCTCCTGCCCGGGGGATGCTCCTGCCCGGGGTCGCACCTGCCCGCGGGGAAGCTCCTGCCTGAAGCAGTGCTGCTCCCTGACCTGCCCGGCCCAACACAGAAACATAGCCAGGGGCTGACAGCAAGCCCTTTTTTGGCCGAAAAAAGACACAGCATGTCAACGCCGGCTGTCCTGGGACAGGCTGTATTCTGGACGACAATTACTCTTTGGAAGGGTTTTGTGTCTTGATGTAGTCCAAGAAGAAATAAGTGATGACCAGTGATAAGACAAGGAGTAATGGATGTAAATTGGAGCATAGGAGATTCAAGAGGGATATCAGGAGGAATTTTTTTACTGTGAGAGTGACAGAGCACTGGAACAGGCTGCCCAGAGAGGTTGTGGAGTCTCCTTCACTGGAGACATTCAAAACCCGCCTGGACGCGTTCCTGGGTGATGTGCTCTAGGTGACCCTGCTCTGGCAGGGGGTTGGACTAGATGATCTTTCGAGGTCCCTTCCAACCCTATGATTCTATGATTCTATGATTCTATGATAAGCCTTGGCACTGACTGAGCCGCTGGCAGACACGGGGAAGGAACTCATCTATGATTCTATGATTCTATGATTCTATGATTCTATGATTCTATGATTCTATNGCTGTGGAAGGGGGTGGGGATGCTCCGTGCTTATGGCTGTGAAGGTTAGTGTGGGTAGGGGGACCGGTGACATCCAGGGAGGAGCACGAGCACAGGGAAGGGAGGGCTCCCCTTTTCATATCCAAAAGGACAGGCTGTATTCTGGACATGTCACCTGGTGCAGGCCAAAGGGAAACAATTACTCTTTGGAAGGGTTTTGTGTCTTGATGTAGTCCAAGAAGAAATAAGCCTTGGCACTGACTGAGCCGCTGGCAGACACGGGGAAGGAACTCATGAGCTCTTCCACCTGAAGTTGGGGGTAAAGCCCAACCACAGTGTCAGGACACCAGACGTCCCCAGCCAGGCAGCGCCGTGCGCCCTGGGAGGCCATGGGGCACACGGGCACAGGAGCCATCCTGACAGCCCAGTGCCACGACGCCAGGGAGCGTTACTGTTAGTGGGACCAGAGGGGAAATAAGGGATGCAGAGGAACGGACTAAGGTGCTGGAAAACATTGTAAATACAGTGTGTGCTGCAGATCAATTTCCTCTCATACCTGTAGTATCATAATTAAAATCTCATTGGGAAGGTGCAAGATTTTACAGCCTATGTTATTATTCTGCTGAGATTGCACTGGTATCCGTTTTTTTCAGGGGAAGAGCAGGAGATAGCATCCCTGAGTGAGAAGGCTCAAGGGCTCCATTATGTCTAGTAAGCGCGTCTCCTAGGCAGGGTGCTCCATGCCACCGCAGTGCCGCTGCACCACCGCACGCCTTCTGGAGGAGCCTGTGGATCCTCTCAGGCAAGAGGGAGGGAAAGCTCTTTCTGCCCCGTGCCGTGACTTTGTGAGGCAAGGCGAATCACCGGGCCCTGAGCCGCCCGCCTCCCCAGAACGCTCTGACACACTGTCACACGGAGGTTGATATAAGGCATTGTAAAGCTGCACCTTGGAGAACTCTGGCACTGACTCACAGGCATAGATAACTTCAAGGATTTGTCAGGCAACCACATCACATCGCAGGCCATTCATTAATACAGCAATTACTGATGTGACAAGCCAGAAGCACTCATCAGCTAGGCATGAGCCTGAAGTCTCCATGCCCAGAGCCTTCACTGAATTATTCGGGAATGTGAGTTCCTTCCTATAATCACCAGGCACAGGTTTAAGTTGAGCAAACACATGGTACTTGTGGCTGACGCTGCTCTCGGTTGCAGTAGGCGAGATCCACAGGTTCGTCTGAATTCACTTACTGTGACAAGGCGCAAGACCTGCCCATGGTTTCATGGCAAAGTCCAGAGATGTATTTACCAGAGCTCTCTTGCAGGACAGAAAAAGTCACAGCAGTAACATCATGCTTTAAAAACAACTTTTGTTCTGCTGGTTGCCCCTTGCCCACGCTGCAGCGCGGGGGACAGGACCCGAACACGGCATATCAGGACTTGGAACTGCCACTGGCTACAGGCAACCCAACTGATACCGTGGTGCTTGTGTCTCCTGTCTCCAGAGGGAAGGTACAGACCTCCCGCAGGAGAAGAGAGAAGGGAAAGAAAGCTGAAAACCAGCCCCAAACACTGCACCTGGGGACCAGATTACCTCTGCTGCCATGTGCACTTGCCTGCAGGTGTGCACTGGGGTATGCCCCATACGACAGGCAACAATCTCAGCTCCAGAAAGAAAAATAAAGATTTTTAATATGCAAATGTTACCATATCGCATCCTCCCTTCAGGTCGCAGATGGCAAGCCTCAGTCCAAAGGCCATGTCCAGCTGAATAACAAGCCCTTGCAATGCTTGCGAGTATTATTTAAGAAATATAAACACAGACCAGCAACCTCCTTCCCTTTCTTTTCCGCAGGCTCCGTCTTCAGTGTATTTCCATTTTAACAAGTGCCAAGTCCTTCCTCCTTTATTAACTAGAAAAATTATTCTCCCCATTGTGCATGAATTACAATTATATATTCATAAGTCCTGCAAAGTTTTTCAATACACTGTATCATTTAAATACATCCACAAGTCACCTGTTTGTTATGCAAGGTGCATAGGAACTGCATCATGAAATCCATTTATTCTCAGCTTTTAAAAATCCAGGAACGAGCCTTTAGAATAACTAAAAGCATTAGCTGTTCTAAGCAGGAATCCATTTGCAGATTAAATTCACCAAAGGTCAGCTTGTAGCTGTCACTCGTTTCCAAACCCCCAGGTG
This sequence comes from Rhinoptilus africanus, assembly GCA_013400135.1. Classification (NCBI taxonomy): domain Eukaryota; kingdom Metazoa; phylum Chordata; class Aves; order Charadriiformes; family Glareolidae; genus Rhinoptilus; species Rhinoptilus africanus. Next base: position 163,487 of record VXBO01003516.1, on the reverse strand, counting down.
TCCACCATGTTATATGCTTTGACATCTCTTGAAGAGCCAGGACACTTTCCACTCCGCTGATTTTTGCTTCAATTAGAATAGGTTTAAGAACTCCCATGCACAGGTTTCCGTGGGACCTACGCAGTGTGTTAAGAGTAACTGAATAAAACCTCCGATTTCATGCTCAGCACAAAACTTCCTTCACCTCATTTATTTTACCTTCACATCCATGAGCACTAAATCTGTTTTCCTAAGTACTGGTCTGGGTTAGAATGCTAGCCTCATTTTTTTAACTGTTAAATATACTATTAGGTAACAAAATTTCTTTTAAATTTTTAAGAGTTATTTCTATCGATTACCAGATCCCCAGCACAGTGCCACCACCAAGGCACTGACTTGGGGGACGGTGCTGGGAGGTCCCGTGCAAAGAAGCTCTGGTGACAGCACGAGCAGGGGACAGGGCTGGCAGTGGTGGCCCACAGTCCCTCCGCTCTTCCCCAGCTGTGGAACGTGATTGTGCTCCGGGGTGGGATGGGGAGTGCTCCCCGGGAGCAGGATGAGCTCCCACGCTGCAGCATCTTTGCCCGCTCTGGCATGTGGAGGGAGATGGCTCTTTGGAGACAGGGCTGCTGAGCAGGTTCCCCACATCACGTGGCCTGTGGTTCATGGAAATGGGCCTGTTCGAGGACACAGCGGGATGGGCCGTTTTCCTGCACCGCTCCTGGGTAGCACTGGGTTTGCTTTGGAGCATCGCAGATCCGCAGGTGGTGGGAGCAGAGGTGCTGGGAGAGGCGCTAACTGTGCCCAGAGATCACAATGGGGATAAATATCTAATTGTGTATGTTCGAAACAGAAATAACACCTTTCTTGACAGTACACTTAAATGCATATGTAAATTAATTAGAATTCATTACATTCATTGCACCAATCATTACTTCATCAAGTGATGCAATCCTTTCGACCAGAATCGGCCTTTGAAAGGCCACTGTCACTCTGAAAACACAGAAAAAACCCTCCACATCGCTCTTTCCTTACAGGGGAAGGAAATTTTCTCCCGAGGAGTGCTGGCAGACTTATCAAACTGAGGACATCACACAATGGGTGGCCACCGCTATCTGCACTAACGCGGTCTGCACAACTCAGTGCATGAGAAGGTGCCTTCACTGGGCACACAGCTCTGCGTGGCACGGGAAGCCCACGCCGGCCTGACACCGCTCTGCTGCTTGCACCACGCTTGGCACCTAATTTTTGACCTGGGTGAAGGGCATGTCATAAAATCAATATTCTGAGGAGGAGAGCACTTAAAGCTCTTGTACAGTTTCTCTCATGTCCAGTTCCCAATGCATTTATAAAGGTGCTCCAAATCCTTTGTCTCACAGATTCCAGTAGACAGAGCACTTCAAATCTGAGGAGCTAATTAAGCAGCAAAAATGGGGTAATTATGCTCCTATCATCCCACATGTAATTGGTGCCAGCCGATGGGGTTGATGGCTGGCTGGCATGTGTGTAAGGGGTGACCCTGAAGGGCAAGAGGCTGTCGCAGGGCAGAGATCCCGTGCTGCACTCGCTGTAAGAGCCACATGTCAGGAGCCCAGAACGTCCTGTGATGCCCTGTGCTGAACACCCCCCATGCCGCAGGTGGAGTGTGCCTGGGATGGCCACAGCTGGTGGGACCCCCCGGCCGCTGCTGCAAGGAGCAGCACCTCCAAGCGAGCACAGCAGCCATCGTGGGCTCAGGCTCCTGCTGAAACCAAGGCTCCGGGGCAGTGGCTCCCTCCTCCACCCAGAGCCATGCCACAAGCCAGGCTCCCCCTGAGGAGCAAACCTGGGTCTTCCCAGTGTCCAGTGTGGGACTGGTAGTGCTCATCGCCCAGCAGTGCGCCAGGAAGAGGGATTGCATGTGCTCCTGCCTTCAGACACGGCCCCGAGTCCATGGGCATCACTGAGCCCTCAGTAGTAGCTGAGTGCCCAGAGAGACCAAGGCTGATGGCTTACCACCCTGGGACATGGGAAGGCTCGGGAAGGGCACCAGCTTGCACTGGCCAACAAAGACTGTTCCCATCCAGTCATGAAGGGACACACAGTGCAGGTGAATGTGCTCCAGATGAGCATCCTCCCAGGGATGTTCCTGAGGATGTCCCAAGGGAAGATTCTCCTGCGAGGCCATCCTCCTCACCCGCAGAGGGCTGGGCTGCTGCACGGTCACCGGAGAACATCTGTGAATACCATCAGCAGGCTCACTGAGCCCCTGCACACCCCCAGCCCGTGCTCTGGAACCATGCCCTTGCATCTCCCACAGTGCCCTCCAGAATGTCAACTGTGATTTCAGTAAACTAAGTCAGTTTGTTTCTCATGTTTTAAAGTATAAGTTACATAAGAAAGCTGGGGAAGCTGTAACCCATGTGCAGGATGAAGTCCCAGTCACACGAACCTCAATTAGCATGACTTCAGGAAGACTGATAATTTACTGGATTAAACCAAGATCAAGAAAACTGTGCAGTCAGGTCAGATGCCGAGGGCGAGCTGCAGCCCACTCCTTCACAAGCGCCAGAGAACAAGGGTCAGGACCTCGGGGCGGAAACGGGAAGAATCAGTTCATCGAATGCAAAGTAGGTGAAGACTTCTGTCTCCCAAAGGTCATATGATAAATTGATCTACTTGGCCTTCAACCCCGCCACGCACTGGTACTGGCACTGGTACAAGCTGTACATGATTAACAGCACACCAGTAACGAGCAATGCCATGCACCTGCCCGGCTCAGGGAATCGCTGCTCCCCAAGCGCTTTCTCTTGTATCTGCAATTAGACTGACCAGCTTCTGGGGCATTTTGTCAGGCCTCGCTTCATTTTGGCTCTTTCCCTACTAAGCATTTTATGCCAGGGTCTGAAACCATCTCCCTTTGCCTGTTTACTGCTTTTGACCTTTTTTTGAGCAGCCACATCCAGTGCCCATTGCCAGTGCTTCTCGCCTGTTTTCTTCTGAGTTTCCTTAGTACATACCCAAATAGCTGCAACTGAGCAAGTGGAACACGTTTTTTTCAGTGCCAAATGACACAGGTTTTGCTCAGGTAGTGTCAGATTTTGCCCCTGTAAGTGTGCCTGTGCACATGCTGCTCCTGGAGTACGGAAAGGTCATTGGCAGCCCAGAGCTCTCGACGTGCCCAACAGGGCCAGGCACCTCCACATCATCAAACCTCGGCATCTTCTTCCACGTTTCGAAGGAGAAATATTTTTGTGCTAAAATGATCAAAGTCTCACAATTTGTTCTCTGCTCTTCCGAGAGCAGTGATAACTGACATCTATTGCAATTATCAGGGCTAATAATCACTAGGAACTCTTTCCACAAGTTCAGATTGTGATATATAGATATCGGATAAGAAATAACTTTTCTCAATCATGTTTTCAGGTATTTCTTTTGTGTTATCTCATAGTGTAGTTTGGATATACTGTTTACTGGTACTTTTTACATATAGCAGAACTTAAAAAGTATTTTCTTACATATATGATCTTATGGATTGTAAAGCTGATGTGACAAATCAGGGAGAAGTAACAATGGACTACACTGAAAATAGAAAGAGAAGAGTCTGATTTCTATGTCTCTTAAGCAGTAGACCTGGACTTTCCACTGGCTGCTCCTCAGCAAGGTGACTTATTTTTCTGCAGTCCACCGCCCTGCGTTCTCCCAAGCGCAGCGATGCCACCGAGCTCAGCAGTAACCCCACCATCAGCGCCACAGCTTCTCGGGGCTCCTGCGGGACTCACGGGCACCACAGAGGCAGTGACCTGCCCTAAGCCCAGCGTGGCCAGTGCCCCCAGCGACGTGGCCACTGCCCCGCTGCTGCCCTGGCTGCTGGGTGGCACACAGGCACCACCATCCTTCCCAGGGGGGCTGGTGGAGGCAGCGATGAACCCACCACCAAGAGTGAGCTTTCCTTCCTTTACTCTCTGGACAATCTAGCTGTAACATACTCGCTTTCTCTATATCATTACTGGATTATATTATTGCTAAATACACTGCAGATCACATATGACACCCCAAACATATAACGAGGCACAGAATATTTCATGAGGGTCTGAGACTTCAATGTCCTTTAAAGGATACAGTCTGAACTGTTTGTCACATGTTATTCACATCAGAGATATAATTAGCTTAAATACTTATACAGTAAATAGGATTTGCCATTTCTGCAGATTAAGGCCACATGTTACAGCATCAGTGCATCTGAACCAGTTCAGCACAGTCTATGCTAAGGAGTAAGTTTTTGGTTGAAAACAGCCACTCTGAGCAGTGCTGCAAATGAGGTCGTCTGTCAGTGCTGGGGTTTTGTTTGGTCCCTTGGGTTTGGTTTCTAACTGGAGGAAGAGTGTTATTCTTTTCCTGTTCAACATTTCTTATGTGCCTATGGTTCTATGTTCCACCAGTGACGCTGCTTCTCGGTGACTCAGAGTCACAAAACAGGGAACATCTGCAGATCCAGCCCCGCAGCGGCACTGCCCTCGGTACAGCCCTTCCCTCCACAGTGCACTCCCACTTCATTCGTTCTCCATCAGCGCCTGAAATTCAGTATTCAGATCTGCCCAACCGCTCCCGGGACAAAGCCTCCTCCTCCTCCACAGGAGCCTCAGGTGCCCCGACACAAACGGCAGTGGGGAAGGTGGCACGGGCACTGGTGAGGTCCCCATCCCTGTGCCAGCCCCGGAACCCAGCTCTTCCCCACCTGGGGAACAGAAGCAGCTCCTCCAGCAAAATCAAAAATAACCGCCCCGTTTTTGCAGTCCCATCACAGGTGCCCAAGGTGTCACTGGTGACCATGAACCCTGCGGTGTCTTGTCCCGCACGGCCAGCTGCCCACTGTTTCCCAGGACAAGAGCGCGTTGTTCCATTCTTCTCTTCAGCCCTGGCACAGTAATAGCTCCCTGAACGGCTGCGAACCAGCAGGGGGAGAAGTTTTCTCTCCTGTGGTACACAGGTTTTGCCCTCGTTACACTGATTTCCGCTTTTGGAAATCTCTAGGAGGAAAGATGGGATGTGAGTGTCACACAAGGATATAAACGGGATAGAAGAACACCACACAGGCAGGATAAATATAGAGAGAGTGGCTCAGGACATCGGCCAGGTCTATGCTCTCCTTACACTCAGGAGCGATCAACCTTTAACAAAACAAAACTAGTTGTGCTACTAAAGAATAATTATGAAGTATAGCCTAGGGGAGGGGAAAAAAAAGACACCATGGAGAGCCTTAAAGTTTGCACAACTTCTCAAACTGCTAACGTAAAACTAATATTTGTATGTCACTAATATTTACACATAATCTACCTCATGCCATTTAGAAAAAGAAATCTGGAAAACTGTTAATTAATAAAAGATATCGCGTCTTATTAATGTACATACAGTAATTAAGGAAACCACAAATCCATCTGTTAAGTAGTCAGCAAACAAGACAAATGACTGTGTTATGTTAAACAGATTATAAAATGCCTGAGGGAAGGAAATCTAATAGCCCCAACCAAATCGCGAGTGGAACAGCACCCCAGCAAAGCGCACGGGCCACAGGGAATGCAAACACGTGCTCACACACCTTCCTGCCTTTGCCAATGCCTTTTCCTCAATTACAGAGAATAACAACATATGCAACGAGGTCAGTATTACACTATGTATAAAAGTCTACATTGAAACATGATGATGCGATTGTTAAGATTCTTTTGTCCTTCAGAAAAAGATTACTTCCTAAAACAGGCAACTATCCCCACCAAGATGAGACAGGAACAATATGCAAAGTACCATTAAATCCAATTGCCCCTGTCCATATGGGAATCCAGTTACTTTAATCCAATTTAATAAACAAAACTGATTTAATTCTTGTCATGTTTTTGAATGATTTCTGCACATTTAAAGGAAGAAACATTCATGCATGGAGAGTAATTAATTCATTAGCATGAGCATCATCAATCCGTCAGTTCTCCGGACACTCGTTGTGGTACTGAGGCATGAAACACTGAACACCCCATTCTTCATGCAATATATATGCAAAGTCAGATGCCAACTTGTATGCAGTCTTACTGTGATTACTCACGTAAACCAAGTAATTGTGCTAATTAGAAAAAGGTATATTTCACATGATCATCCTGTGGTGACATATATTAGGAACTCACTCCACCTACTCCAACACAGCCCTCTGCTGCTGCCAAACGATGTCCTGGGGTCAGCAATTTGCTCCCCAGAGGAGCCGCAGATATCACTGCCAGCAGTTCTTGGTCTCCACCGGCTCCCCTCAAGCAATTCCCATGTCATCTCCTCACCTTCATCTCCCCCAGCTTCATCTCCCCCAGCCCTTCCAGTCCAACGTGCCACATCCAGCCACAGAGAGTCAGTTACAACCTTGCTGACTGCAGATTCTGTTTTATCCACACACCATCGTGCATAACTTCTGCCAACAGATTACAGCAAAGTTGCAGTGCTCCATTTTCCCTAAACTCCAAATTTATGGTAACAAAATGTCAAGGGTATAACAGCAATGTTACCCTCACTCCCACCCTCAAATAATCTGTGTCAGAAAAATATGGTCATGACATTCTATCAAAAACATTCTCCATGGTCTTCCCAGTCTTGCACATGTGAAATTGCATCAGTGTGAATTTTACAGCTTTTACATCTAGACAACACAGAGAGTGATGTCAAGCACAGCAAACCTGCAATGCCTTTCCTCTCAAGGACAACCACCCTTGAAAAAATACAAAGTCAGCACAAACAGAAGATGAAGATCTGAGGGCAGCCCGAGCAGCGGGGGATCGTAAATGGACTCCTCTGCAGGGAATGTGTTTGCCGTGCAGTGGTGTGCACTCCCATTCAGCCTACAGCACCCCCAGAAGAGGATGGGGAGCCATGTGCCTCCCCAGCAAGAGGAGGACAGAGTGACAGGGGACCCCCCGGGGCAGGCTGTGGGTGCAGGCAGCCCCTGCCCCCCGCCGTGCAGGGCCAAGCCTCGCTCTTTGCTCCGCACCAGGCACCCATAGGTCTAGACCTGCTGATGCACCAGGAATTGTCACCACCATCCCGTATCTCTCTTGAAAACAAGCATTTCTTGGTGACTCTTGACCCTCTCCCCCTGCAAGCTGTGGGGCCCGTGGACCCCTGGGCTGGTACCTCCCCGAGAGCATCCCCAGGGCCCCACCCTGAGGACATGGGCTGCTCTGGGCACAGGAAGCGATGGTGTGCAGTGGTGCCTGTGCCCACGGTGACACTATGGACAAGAACTCCGCCGGGAACACAATGGCCTCTTGCCTTACCAAGCGATAAACACTTTTGCTTCTTGCTCTTAGGTTGCTCCTGTTTTTAATCAATTGGATTACTTGTTTTCTTCTGCAATTATTCTGTCGCCTAAAACCTTAGATTAACAGCGTGGATGGAGAGAAGCCTAAGCTGCTATTAGGTTAAACAGCCAAGTCAATTAGCCTCTTTCAACAGAATAATATCTAACCATGTGGCAGTGGGTCAAAAAATGGACCTTGAAGGTTCTTCTTGGAGGGTTAGTGTGGTGGGTTTGTTGCCATCTGCTAGCTAGTTGCTTACTCTTTCATTTCCGGCTGAGAAAGGTTGAATTAAAAGGCAGAATCAAGACAAAAATAAAACAGAAGTCTCATCAGCTCCTGCTTTTGAATGCATTGGTTTTGCTGTGAAATTTCCACTTCAGGCAGGTTACTAAGAAACCAGATTAAAGAGAAATAACACCAGCGTGCACTCTTGCATTGACAGGGCTCACACAGGTGAGTCTGCCCGTTTGCATGGATGTGTGTGTGCACAGATAGCCCACAGCTCTGAGAATGAGCATACAGTGAAAGAAAAACGTATAGAATCATAGAACTGCCTAGGTTGGAAGGGACATTTAAGATCACTGAATCCAACCATCAACCCAAACTCTGACAAAAACCATCACTAAATCATGTTCCTCAGCACTGTGTCTGCCTGGCTTTTAAATACCTCCAGGGATGGTGATTCTACCACTTCCCTGGGCAGCCTGTTCTAGTGCTTGATAACCCTTTTGGTGTAGAAATTTTTTCTAACATCAAATCTAAACCTTCCCTGATGCAAATTGAGGCCATTTATACGTCAAGCTCTGCCTAGACGAACATGGACATCTCTCTTTGAACAAAACGCTCCTCAGCCGGTTCCTTCCCCATACCTGGAAAACACTCTCCCTCCTCACAGTGAGACCTTGCACAGCCCATGCAAGGACTGTGCCCATCCTGGCACTGCCACTGCTCCCGTCCCAGGAATCTGCGCACTGACAGCTGCCAGGGTGGGGAGGTGACACAAATGTCCACAGATTTAGAGCTGGCTGTGATCTGATCCAGCCCAGACCGAGGGATGAAATCCTAAGGAATACCCACTGCAATAAATCCTTCTTCAGAGGATAGTGCAGGTGTTTAAACCAGGCTCCTAAAGCCGCCGGAGCATCAAGGTCTTCCTGATTTCACAGCCACACAGCCAGCAGCCCATTGGTCTTCAAGCAAGAGGTGACCTCAAGTGCAGAAGAGAAAGACTGTTAAAGGTGTTTTTACAGGCAAGAACTGAATGATTTATTCTGGGTTTATTTTATGTGTCTGCCCTACGAGGTGACCAATAGTCCTACAAACCTCTTCCACACGGCACAGAAAGGGAAAAAAAGCAGCCAGCAGCACTGGAAATGAATCTGTACAGAGAGAAAAACTGATGATGAAGTATACGGGAGTTTGTAAGAACTCACTAATGTAAGTGATTAATTATATTGCTGAACATGTGTTGCCCAGACAAGGGGTGGCCTAGAAACACAGCCAGCTGACCGCTCTCAAATCGTACACTGGAAAAGGAAAAAGAAAAGAAAGAGTGCTGAGCTGTATATTGGAATACGTATCACTAAACGCCATGAACTTGCATTTGAAAGGAACTGCTGATTGTGAATAATTCCACCATATGGCTTTACAAAGCTGATAGTGCTTTTATTTCCCAAATATAGCAAGATCAGCCTATGACAGCCTGTTTTTCTTTCATAATCCACATTAGAAAATTTTTTGGAGTATAATATCAAAACCGGTTTGTTGGGTTGCTGTCAAATAGTCACTGGTGTAATACAAGGCTTTTGTGGTAAGAACAGTATCTTGTGTATAGCAATTACACCTGCACAGCTTCACCACAATATCAAAACATTTAAAAGATTTCTGAGGCTTTTTTGGTGACCGTGCTTTAGCAAAGCTGCCTGCAGAGAAGAGAAAGGTTAAACCTGTGGCCCTTCATGCCCTCTGCCAGCCCGGTAGTTTGTGACATTCCTGGCTGGGTTCAGTGCAGAGAGCACACAAAAATCAGGAAGCTGCAGGCTGGATACTTCCCATCTGGTCTGCAGCCCCGAGCTGCAGCTATTTGTGCCTGTAGGCCTGCTGACCACCATGGCACTGCACCTGTGGTTCGTGCGGAGCACAGCCCGTGGGAGATGCGCAGCCTGGCCGCAGGCAGGAGAAGGGACGTGACAATGCCAACAACCCACGGGCAAAGCTGTCCACGCTGGGGAGCACAGAGAGGCAACTGCCCTGGTTTTTCTTACAGGCAGGTCACTCTGACCATACTCACCATCTTGCCTTTCCCCAAAAGGGGAAACAGCTCTATCTCAAGCCAGCCACAGAATGCGAGATCTACTCTGCAGCTCTGCTTCCCAGCCAGCTGCTCTCCCTCTCTCCCACTCTAGCTGTGCAACCCTGCAACCTCAATCGGGTCTCTTCAGAGGGGGAGGCATGACAGAAGGCACCTTTGTGCTGATTTAAGCACTAACTAAATATAGATGACACAGGAACACTGGGAAGCTACAGCTGAACCCATCTGTAGAGTGAAATGCAGTCACATAATGGAAGTATCTCTAGAGCCTTGGAAATACGCTCTTATTTTGGCTCTTTCTTTTGCTGGAGCTGATGTGACATGCAAAATTGCAGGAAGCCTGAGCACTAGGCAGCCTGGAGACCGACAGTCTAGCTGGGATTGCTGATCATCACAAGAGCGGGATGGGGAGCAACTTCCCAATACCAACGGGGGGGGGCAAGTAAAAACATTCTCAAAGTTCGCTGATGACAGGATGGAACATCCACAATTAAAAGCATATTTGATTAAAAAAAAACAAAACTCAGCACCATTTTTTGTTGTTAAAGAAGAAAGCTGCTTCAGCTGCCTGTGGTCATTCAGGGGCGAGGTGATGCGGACGGACATGAGCCCCCGGAGCACGGCCGGAGCATGGTCCCAGCCCCATCCCAGCCCCAGGGGACAGCCAGGCCGAGCCGAGCCCGGACGGAGGATGCCACACACCCGCCCCCTCCCGGGATGGGCACCCAGCAGTGCCACACACCCGCACCCCCGTCC